>JAVQJG010099027.1:0-17265 GCA_036024015.1 Craterocephalus amniculus
TAAATTAACTCATTGGTTAATAATTAATGACTCAATTTTTCTCACACCTTCTGTTGTGGACTTTATCAGTTACACCTTAAGGTTTTGAGGTGAGGTTTGACAAAATATTTTGCTCATAACAAAATGTAAGTATCGGTATCGGGTGTTGGCCGATACTCAACCCTCTGTATCGGTATCGGAAGTGAAAAAGTGGTATCGGGACAGCCCTACTATAAATGCCACTTCTGTGGGTGACATGAAACAAAAGAGATCAGACATCGGAGAACAAACCACCATTAAAAATATCTAAGATAACATTTTATATATTAATCTGATTAAGATTTTTGGTACACTATTATTTAACATAGTTGCCTGACAATCATAAATAACACTGTTATATTTCTCGGCTCAACATGCAATACATTGCTGCAACAGATAATATGTTAGTCTCTGTATTCGATTGTCACTGTGTCAAACCAGCTCAAGGCCAGGTCCAGGCAGCAGGTAGCCCTGGGCATGCTTGCATTTCCATGAACCATGAGAAAACCCAGTCAATAACTATACATATTGTATAGGAAGAAAAATGATTTCCATTATAATGTTGTTGGTTCAGCAAGTGCTGAGCAAAAAACACAAACCCAGTGAAATTGAAGGCTTGACTATCTGAAAAGGCGGTCAGTCATGCAGGAACATCACAAGGAGCTTTGCTGCTTTTTTTCTTGTAGACCTCAGACTTAGAGTCCTGTCATCAGCAGGAATACTAGATGAGACTCAGAGATGGACAAGAGACTGACTACAGGGAACTGGTGGGCTACTTTTTGGCACAGTGTGGAACAAATCACCTCATCTGGAATGTAAACAAAACACAGGAGATGATAGTGGCTTTTTACAGGGACTGTGTAGGGGGAGGAGGTGGCGGTGGTAGACGACTACAGATGCCAAGGTGTTCACTTGACAACAGACTGATCAGGAAAGAAGAGAGGGCAGATTTTACTTCATTCTGAGGTTCTTCATTATTACAGGAGGCTGTTGCATGTTTTTAATGTGTCCATGTTGGACAGAATAAATGTCTTTGCAGCAGCATCGGAGCCAGCAACTCAAAGGAAACTGTTCTAAACAGATAAAGGCTGGCTATGCAGGGACAGCACTGGGAGTCCTCGTTGGTTCAGAGCCATCGACTGGTTTCATGGCTCTCAACAAGTTTCATTTAACTGGAAATTAAGAAATAAATCACAGGGCCTTACACTTTTAGGACAGCTAGCCATGCTAGTTTAAAACTGTGCTTTTTGTTTTGGGATGTGTCAAACTGTCCTCACTTTTTTGTTGAATTAAGAATCACTTTATGTTCCCAACTTAATTTTTTTCCCGCATTTCAATTCCCCATCTCACCTTATTGCATTATTCAACATGAATCAACATTTTTACATTTTTAAAATAAATCATCCAAAAGAGAAATTTTAAAAAATCTTTTTTTCAACAATCCAGGAATCAAATCTGAGCTGTGCAATACAAATACAGCTGCATTTTAACCAGGAAAGACCCATAGGCATACAAAGAGTTATGAGGAGCTCTCTGAGGAATAACATACCTTGAAGCATTTTCCACGGCAGGAATGTTGAAGTTATGTAATGGCCAGCCAGTGGTTGATAGGTGAATCCAATTATACTTTAATCCTTTCGGGCCTTTGTGTTTTAGGTTTTAAGAGGCTTATATTAAGAATGGTTGTTTATATGGTTGATGTTTTACAAATTGTTATTTGTAAAGGTACCCCTGTCTTCAACCTATTGCAGCATCCGTATGTTTTCTGAACCTGCTACTGTGATATAGTGACACAAAAAGACCCTTAAAAAGATGCTTATATCTACGACAATCTGCATTGTAGACACAAAAAGAAGGGATACTTTTTCAAATAGTTATAAAACGACATATAGACTCTTTCAAAACACTTAAAAACACCTTAAGTCCTCATAGTCAGTCAGGCTATATATCTGAGGTTAACCTGACCAAAAACATTTAAAAAAGAATTTAAATATCATGTGATTTGCACACTTTGCTTTAAGTGAAAGAAGGAAGCATGGCAGGTCAAAATGACCAAGATATTTTCTCAGTCATGTCACCAAATGAAGTAAACTCATCATTCTGAAGATAAGTTCCCTGCATTAGCCCAAATGAAAAGAAAAAAAAAACTCCATGAATGAAATAATTTAATATTTACTTGTGGAAAACGTGTCAATTTGACCTGTAAGACCAGGAGAAGGTTAAGAAGACAGATCAAACCACCAAGTGGGAAAGTGTTTCCTAATGTGGCTGCAGCCTTTTCACATCCTGTCTGGTACGCCTACTTTACCTTCAGCCTCATTACCTGCCATCACCTTCCTCTCCACCTGATATTCTACTCCTCTTCCTCACGCTCAGCGAACCTCAAAGTCAATAAGGGGAAGAGTAGCACAACCTTCATAACCTGGCAGCTCAACTCCTTTCCAGCACTTCTGAGACAAATTAACTTTATTCCTTGTCATGAATTATTCCAATTGCGCAGCTATGCTCCTCGTCTACTTGAATCGGCTCCCATCTTCTCGTTAAGAGGGACTATAGAGAGATTTGTCACATCTTTAACTGCAGCAGTGGTGACTAATACAGAAATTAGATCAGTCTGAGATGCTAAGGGAATATTACTATTATTTGGCCACGATGACTTTAACGGGTGACTATTATCTGCTTTTACAGCTCCTAATTGGTAAGAAATCAGTTTCAGACGTCACTCAGATGGAGAGATCTTTTTTCTGGCATATGCCACCGCTACTGAAATGTAACAAGAGAATGAAGATAAAGACTTACATCCAAATCAGCAAAGCCAAATAATGTGTCATGCTTTCAGCTGCACTAATGAATATGCAACATCTTTGATGATTATGATGGTGACAGCTTCAGTTACTTTGCAAATTTTTGTGCACAAATCAGATTATCATGAGTTCTCATTTCATAAACCTTCATAGTTTCCTCAAAAGTTACAAAATAGTAAAACATCTTACAGTTTCGTCAATATCAGTGTTACCACAGACCAAACAGGTCTCCTTCACTCTGGGTACTTTTATTGAAATAAATGACATTGCTGATAATTTGTCTTTATTTGTGCTTTTCTAATGTTTTAAATACACAGTCACACACATTAAAATGTGATACACCGCTGCCACTTAACAATATACAAGTTACTGAATCTTACTGAATATCTGACCTGGCTGTAGATGCTGGACAGCCAATGCATGGAGAGCACCCCACTGCTCAAGAGACTAAAGAATTCAAAGTGACATCTGACATTTTGGTGTTCAGACGGGAATATTTAAAATCCTGTTTATGAAGTAATGTCCTTTCATAACTCCAGGCTACCAAGCGCTCTGTATCCTGAAATATGAAAGGGAACATGAGGTCAAAATCTCAATTTGCTCTCTTTGACTGTAAGAATATATATATTTTTTAAATACATTTTGAGGAAAAACAGTTGATCAGCAGCTGACCAAAAAAAGGCTAATTTGGGTAAGACTAATTTGTTTTTATCTACCTTTTTTGTTACACCTTGTGGTTTCCACCTGATTCATCATGAAAAAATGACTTTTTACTAAGCAATAATGCCAACCATAACACACTCATGAATATTCAGATTCATTCAGTGACAATAAGCATATTTTAAATCCCACAGAAGTGTTGCATAATGGGCTTGTTTACATGTGTCTTATCTGGGTCTGGGAGGATGAGCATGTGGAGGCGTGACAAGGTCTGCATCAGTGATAATCCACTGTGTAGGAGGGAGGGCATGCAAACAATTCCCACCACAATGAAAAATCTCCTGAAGCAACAAATAGCAAATGACTGATTAAACTGTTTTATTTGATATTCTTTATTCTTGCAATTGCCATAGACTGAAATCAAACAATTAACTGACCTTAGAGACAACATGTGACTGGGAAAAAAAGGTTGCATTGGGATAGTTCCCTTCCGTTTTGGACATGGGAAGAAATTTGAAGCATGAGGTTTCTTTTTAGGTATTAAAATGAATAAATAAATAAATATATAAACAAACAAACAAAACTGAACAGGTTTTCTTATAGATAAGAGATCAGAAAAAACTGTAGTAAAATAATACTTTAGGTAAAAGTGAAACATATTTTCTCAAAACGATCTGCTCGAGTAAATTATAAAACTTTTACATGTAGACAAATGGAACATAACTAATTTACTGGATTAAACTAGTACACTACTCTACGATGTATGTTTATTTGTCGTTAATAGTTCATGAAGACAAGACCAAAACTCTGGGTACAAGTTTTGTAGTGGGAATCAGGCTTACTGTATTTTAAACTTCTAATTTAAATAAGGAATTAATTTGAAACCTTTTAATGGAATTCACCTTTTCATGATACAAGGGGGTTAGCTTGAAATGGCAGCAGCACAGCTCGTTGAGTTTATTGTATGGAGGAGGAAATGCTAACTGCCCCATTTTCTACAGCTCCAGGCTTCTCCAGTGATTTTCTGGCTTTCTGTAAGATAATGTTAGGACTGTCTCCTCATGTGAGATGGGAGGTTTTATTTGTAATTTGAATCCTATTTAGATGTAAATTCCTCTTGGGGATATTGACACACTCCCCAACAGCTAAACTATAAGCAATCCTGTGTGTAAACTGCAATGATGTATGGTAAATCTAACCAACCACACAAAAAGTAATAATATTTTTATTTAAATCTCCATGAATCTTTCTAAGAGAATAGATAATTTCCCTAGCTCTAAGCAGTAATCAGAGTCCACAGAGTCTATCTGTGAACAGGCTGGCGTCTGACTGTGCAGGTCTCAAGATGAAAACCCTGCAGCTTTATTTTAGAATAGCGGATATTTTACCCCTATATCCAAAATGATCCGATTCGTTTTTTTCTTTAGAACTCAATTTTTATTGGATAGTAGTTAGCTCAACTGGTTCAGCAGTCACACCACAGTCTACAGGTTTCTGATGCAGCCAGCCTGTGGTCCTGTGCTGCTTGTCATTTCTTGCTCAATCCGACCAGTTTTCCTGCAGAGCTGTGACATGAAAGCCCAAAAATATTTACAGATGAATAAAAGTAATTTTTTCTTTACGTTTTTGTTAACTCACTGCTTCATTACTGATTTAAAAAGATATGTTTTTATTTGCTGATCCCTGAGTTGTGCAGATGATCTTGCGACAAAATTAATTGAAATCGAAATTTGCCAATCAAAGCTTGAGAGGAAATGGGACTAAACTAGGAAAGATTATTTCTCATTCCTAAACAAATTATGAACTATATGTGGAAACTGGACACCTGAGCCCTTAGAAATCTGCAACATCTTCTTGGCTGCTTTTCTTTCATCACAATAAGAAAGGAGCTCTCATCCTTGTTCAGTTTTTCTGTAAAACTTTGCTCCTCACTGAGTAAAAAAGGTACAAACCAGCTGAAAAGAATAGTTTCATGTGGCATCCAAAAAAATACAGGAAAAAACTCTGTCATGGATGAGCATGTCTGTGAAGAGACTAAGTGGAAAACTATTCTGTGTTTCTACTAATCAAACTATCAAACCATTCAGCTACTTCCCAGCTTTACGTTCAGCAGCCTGCATCTCTGCCGGTAGGAGATGCACTGGAGCCAGTGTGCACACAACCTGCATCCTTCCATCTACCCATTTTTTAAACTCACTTTAACCAAGTCAGGGTCATAATGTGGCAGAAGCCTGTAGTGCACCCTGGACAGGTCATCAGTCCATCACAGGATCAGTGTTATATTCAAAGGTTCAAAATTAGATATTAAGAAAGTCCCACAGTCCGAATAGATGAGGTTCTGATCTAAACTGGCATGCACAAGTTTTCCTCCTTGTGATTTCTCCTGCATGGGGTGAGCTACCTCTCATCCAGTGGGAACCCTCTCCTTGGGACTAAGCAGGTGTAACTAATGGATGGATGATCACAGGACCACACGTAACCGACTGATTCAATCACACTTTAACGTGATATTAATTTCAAACTGATTTCGTAATTGTCACAATGTCTCCTGAAAGCTGCACTACATTTTTCTATTAAAAACTAAAACTAAAACTAAAAGCTGTAGCTATTAACTTTTCCCACTGATTCATTTTCAATCTTAAATGGGAAAATGACTTATGCAGAGGAGACAAGCTAAAATAGTTCTGAACTCTCTTGCTCTTTGAAGTGGCTCATTACAAGCACAGCAGTGTGAACTGGTGATAGAAATGTGCGATTCTCAGAAAAGGACACCCTAAGAGTTTTTAAATGAGTTGACTTTCTTCTAGTGTGCCAACCGTGTCTGTGTCACTAGGTGGTTTCAACTAACACTTATAATAATCGTCCTGATCAGTTCACCGTCTGACACATGAAATGATGCAAGCGTCATCTCACTGACTTATATTACTAACTAGGATAGTGTGGTTTTTTTAAGGAGTCACTCAAGTTGGACTTCAAGTGGCGGTTAACAACAAATGATGCATCGCCAAACAATACGTTCAAAAATGGATAAAAAGCATTGTATTTATTCATGAAAAAGCAAAATACATAAAGAATCAATCCCACCAGTTCATATTTGTACCAAACAAAAGCATCAATGAGGATGTTTGCCATTTTTTTCTTAGGTCTGTTGACAGAGGACAGTTGTAAGGATAGTTATATGAAATAAACATGTATTAAAATTCTCTGCAATTCACACATTCATTAAAGAAAAATCTAACTAATAATAAATAATCAGGATTTTCACAGGTATGACTGAAAAGCATACATGGCCGGGACTATTTCCTGAAGCGGGCCTTTGATATTTGTGGTTATACACTTATTTGCATAAGTAGAACTTTACATTCAGTTTATAAGGCTCCATGTTGAATGGCAATGAGCTCTTTAAACAAGACCCAACTATAAACTGAGACAACATACAAGCTGAGGAACAGACTTCTGCTTACTGTAAGCGAAGTGAAATGCAACTCTATTTGGAAGACTTTTTTGTCAGTTCTCATTATGTATAAATCACTACCTGTGATCTGATTGGCAAAATAATCATCATGCTTCAAGCTCAGTTCAGAGTCCACATGCAGTTCATAAAGCTGTAATGGGTTTTGAGTGCAAAGAGTGAGCCCGGTTTGCTCCCAACAAAACATTTTGAAAAGGCAAAGACACCACCTGGGGGCCAAACGGAGGCAGCCAGACAACTAAGGTTGATTTTGCTGATTTTAAGTTCCTCATTTGTGCATCTTTGCCTTCTCTCCTTGTGTTTATATCATTTCCACCAGAGATTTGAGCAGAGTCATTAAAAAAAGACATGGGCAGAGAAGAGCTGAGATGGAGGGCAAATAGAAAGAACCATCACTTTAAATGCATGTTGTTTTTTTACAGCATATTACAAAGTTGTATTTGTGTCAGAAGAGTTTTAAAAGTAGTTTTGATGAGGCATATATTCACTTTAAATTCAATTTACAATGTGGAATTACTGTGCCTGGCCTCCTTCAGACATGGCTGCACCTTATAGCTCCTCCAGCAAACTCCTTTTCTCCTCCATGTGTACTTTAACAATCGTGTGATCCTTCAAGACGTTTGGCTGAGATCACAGGTAGGAAGGCTGAGAAGAGAGGAAACGATGAGGCACAAAGTAACAATGAGATGAACCTCTTGTGTCTACAAACAAGTCCTCATAACTCTGTCCTGAGCTTATTAAGACTTGCAGGTTCCCTTTAGATGCGGCGTGTCATGCGTCATCCTCACTGTAGAAAAAGATATAGTAGAAAAGAGCGCTGACAGCCAGAAGAGTGACTGACAGCACCATGTTCCTCCTGTTCTCGCCTCTAAGTGACTCCAGCTCCTTGTCTACAGAAAAAAAAAGAAGTTTTTTTTTGTTTTTACAAATGTCCTTCATTTATCCAGAGTTCAATTCAAAGAATTTCTTCTGTTAGATTATATTTTAAATGGTTGGACCAAAGTCCGATGGATACAGCACCCGAAGGCACAGAATGATGATTTTACGATAATCTTACCCAGCTTTAGCACCCTCTCGCTCATGATTGCCATTTCATCTTCCAGTTCTTGCCTGTGGAAAAGAATAAAAATGTTTTGTTTTGGGGGGGTTGTTTCTCTGAGATGGACATTTGGTAGCGAGTTTTACTTTAAAAGCCACAAAGATACAAACTATCCAGAGCAAAACAACCGCAGTTGTAAACTAGCATCATAACAGCAAAAGAAAAAATAAAGAGGAAATAGTCGCATTTAATAATAATCCATAAAAGCTGTTTATTAGCATAGCTTCATCCTCACCTTTCCTTCTCAGAGAGCCTTTCCTTCCTGCTCTTGAATTCTGCCCTCTCCAAGTTGTCGCTGCATCGCGCCCGTTTCTCCTCCACACGGTCAATCTGCAGCAAACAGAAAGCAGGACGTTCAAACTTCGGCAGGATGCATGCGGGACAGTCTGGGAATGACGTGCAGTATTTAACACATTTTTACTGAACAACGAATAGCGGGACAAAATACTGCACCTCGGTGGCTATACTGATTTTCTCTCGTTTCTTGTCTTTCAATTTGGCCATTTTGTGACCGAATCAATGAAAGATGAAAATGCTCTGCTCTGACTCTGCGGAAGTCTTTCTCCTCTTCTTCGTCTATTCGTGTTTATCTTTCTTCTTCGTTGTGTTTATTTGTCTCCTTTCAAGAACCCCTTCTCGGTGCGTTGCTGCCCCCTTTCGGCAAAACGTGTCATGTCCACACAAGGTTAAACTTTTATTAATTAATATATTATTAATATTAAGAATTAATCGGCTAACTATTTATTTTAAAATTAACACTTAAAATTAAGAATTAAAATGTCCCAAAGAAAAAAACTTTAATACAGAAGTCATCAAATGATTAACATCACCTGTGTGCACTGTCTTGGAGGTTAAAAATAAAGCCATATTTTCTTACAGTAGATGATTTATTTTGGATGCTACCATGCTTTTCTTGTGGGTAAAGGAGACAGCACAGCGTTTACCTGCTGACAAGTAGGCTGACTGGAGAGAGTTGTAGTTGATCGTTACTAATCGGATTAAATGACCTCAGAGGACACGGCTTGATCAGTAGGGACGAGGACAGACAATTTCTGCCGTGCTCAGATTCTCGCAGGGAAAAATGCCTCTGTTTATAAACCGAGACCAAATATTTGCACATCAGGTGCATCTGCTGGAGCACAAATTGAGGGTAAGTGAGTGGGACTGGTAACTGAACAATAGATTACTGGTCATAGTCATGTAACTTTATTTAAAGCTCAGTTAATGTCCTTTCAGTGCCTAATGTGGATTCAGTGTGTTTCAGAGTAAAGAGGAGCGGATACTCGAATTGGAGACAGAGAATGCAATTCTTCATTTGAGACTTGCTGAAGTAAGAAGGGTTTTTAGATCCATTACAAACAAGACTGAATGACAATTTCTTCATATGCAGGAGCAGAGTGAGATTCTCTTTTGTCCCGTTCAGTGTTCAGGGAAGCTGCGACAGGAACAAGAGGAGGATACCAGCCATCAAACTAAAAGGACAGTAACTCAATCAGGTCTTCTTAAGCTCCACTCTCAAGTTCAGGTACATCTCTGCCTACATGGAGTTTTGAGCATGGCTAGATAGATAATGTCAAGATGCAATCCGTTTTTTTTTTCCACATTTGATTTCTCCTCTGTGCGATCATGGCAGGCTGTGAAGCAGGACCTGAGTGAGCTGTTTGCAGTGTTTATGAGCTTTGCATTTGAGTTGGAGGAGCAGAGGAAGCAGCTTCTGCAGAAAGTTGAGCAGGCTTGCTCTTATCTAAATGGTCACGATGGAGATAAGCTTCAAGGTTAGTATCTGTGTGGCACTGGAGGTTAACATGGATGTGGTATGTTTGTGGATCTGATAAGACGCAAACAAGCCACAAAAAGATGCAGAAATCATAGCATAAAATAATTGAGCTTTGGTTTTTTTTCAGTCCAGATAATGACAAATGGCCTTTTGGGTGCCTGACACACCTTGAAATTGCCCAATTTTATTGTCGCACTTGAACTAATTCAAATCAATGTGCTGACTTGTTTGCTGTGTTTTTCTTGCATTAATTCAATTTAAGTTCTATACAGGTTTATTTGTATAGCGGCGATTAAGAAGAATGTTATCTTAAGGCACATAATATACACATCAATTCAAGCCAATTCATAAAAAGAATAATAGCCTGGCTAAGGGAAAAGATGGATTGCTGTGAATATTGAATACGCATGGACTAGTTTTTCTGCATCACTCAGACAGATATCTTTGATTTTAGCAATATTCTGCTCAAATGGGCACATAATTGAATTGAAATGATTTTTTTCAATAATTTTAGACATAAAGGGAAGATTGGATATATTGTAGGTCTATGATTAACAAACACTTGACCAGTCTTTCTCAGTTAAGGTTTGATTGCAACATTCTTACAAAATTGAGGTAAATAACCTGCCAGTATAGATATGTTGGTGAAATCCAGTACAGATGTATTCATTTGGGGAAAAACTGCCTTAAACAGACTGGTTGGGATGGAGTCTTAAATAGCTGAATGGGAATAAACCAAATTAAGCTTGTAGCTTTTGCTTTGAAGGCAGCCTTTTCACAGCTTCGTCGTCTTCTTCGATTTTTATTGTAAATTTGAATCACAGATAAAGCGGATGTTTGATGAGCAAAGCTGAATAGTACGTCCTGATTCAGTGCAGCAATAGTTCACTTAAACATGCAGGTAGCTTCAGCAACTGGAAGAGGTCACATGCACCCATTAGCAATAGGTCAGTGATGTAAAGCATTTAACATTAAACATAACTAGGGATGCACGATGTATCAGCTTCAATATTGTTAACAGCGGATGTTGGTTATTTTCTAGAATATCGGTATCGGTCTGACAATTAAGAAAGACTACGTTCTGCTGTATCTCAGTCAAGGTAATCTCACACGGTCCCATTCCCGCTGTTCTTTACAGTTTAGCCAATCACCTGGTCAGCCCCTCGTCATCACTGGTTGGAAGGGATTTCTCTTCTATTTTAGCCGAAATAAGCATGAGCACACAGAGTACAATTTCCACAGGTTCTCCTCCAAAGAAAACAAAGTATCTCAATTGATCTTTCAGATTTTTTATTTTCAGCGAAAAAGTTGAGGAGAAATGAGGTGATCCTTGAAATATTTGAGCTTCTTTCTAACTCTTCTGTGTAATAAGTTGGGAAAATTTCCATTTTAAGTACTATCTGTTGTTTGAATGGGATAGTTTAGATCTCTGTATGATCACTGGTGCATTAAAAGACATACCCAAGAGAATGGAGAAAATTGTTACCCAAACACTTTAAGATAAATCGATCTGCAACTTGTATATTACTTAGACCGTACCGCGTCAGATTCCTCAGTAACTCATAGAAACAGATGCACTGGATCTTTAACGTCCTTCAACCTGTCCAGATTTGCAGACCCGCGCCGCAGCGTTGGAGCGCTCTCTGGAGGAGGAACGGGAGAAGTGCAGATCAGAGAAGCAGAAGCGAAAAGAACTTCACAACGCCCTGATGGTGAAGAGATGAGTTTTACTTTAAGAATCAGTGTGACGATATATTATATATAAATCACTAAAGATGCCCGATGGTTGGTTTGGTTTTGCTGCAGGAGCTGAGAGGAAACATCAGGGTTCATTGCAGGGTGCGTCCAGTTCTACCTTTCGACCATATCCAGCCCTCCACCAGTGGATCAGGGTAGGTCGTCATTTCTCCAATGAAATACAACAAAAATTATTAAATTAGAGTAATAAATGCTTCAAAAGTTGACAACAACTGTCTGTGTCTGTATCAGGCCTGTATCATCAGAAGTAGTAGTCCATGCGGTCAGTGATGTGAGTCTTCCAGCTTCTCAGAACCAGATTTATTCATCGCTGACGGTCTGCTACATTGCTCTTATATTTTACTTCTGCCTCGTGTTTCTATAGGACACGGTGATGGTGAACTGCCTGAGAACAGGGATTCCTGTGCAACACAAACTGTTTGAGTTTGAGAGGTAAAAACACTGTGACTCAACGGAGAAGCAAAGCTATTTCCTTCATTCCACCAAACGTGATTTTTCTAGGGTGCACGGACCGGAAGACTCCCAGGATGCTGTGTTTGAAGATGTCAAGTCGCTGCTCACATCTCTGCTGGACGGGTGAGAGTGAAATAAAAAGTCATTTTTCAACAAACTGAACCCCAGAGCATTAACAGAGCGTAGTGTCCCTCCCCGCGTTGCAGCTATAATGTGTGCATCATGGCATACGGGCAGACAGGCAGTGGAAAAACTCATACCATGATGGGATCCCAGCCGCTGGGGAAGAATTCAGGGATGCAGCAGGAAGTTCAGCAGGGTGTCATCCCCAAGGCTGCTTCTGAGCTATTTCGGTGAGAGAAAGGCCTAAATGTCAAGAAATACAACGAATATTCTCTGAGCAGCGCTTTAGATTTTGGCTTAATTGCACAGATAAATTAATTTCTTTTCTTCTTCACATTATCTGCTTCCACGTGGCACCCAGGCTTATCTCCGAGAAGCCGGCGGAAAGTCACACTGTGGAGGTGTCGGTGATGGAGGTGTACAACAACGAGGTGTATGACCTGCTCGCCAGGGATGAGCATGGAAATGCTGCAGGCCAGCGCCGGGACATTATCACCACCTCCTCTGGTGCCAGCCAGGTCACCGCCCTCACATACGAGTGAGTACATTCAGAGGCAGCTGTGGGTGTGTGTGATACGAAAATGAATCATGAGCTTGAGGCTTCAAATGTACATTATAAGACATGTAGGGCTGGGCTAAATGAACCAACTGTCATATCTCGATAATTTTTTCCATAATCAGGACATGCGATATATATCTGGATATAATTTTTTTTGTCAAGTAACCGAGGAGACAGTTCAAGTTTACAGCCAGGAGTGCTAGATGCACTTTTATTAAGGATTAGAAGCACATATGCATTAAAATATTTGACTGAAATTAGAGTAGATGTGTATTAAAACGATGAAAAATAACTTTTAATGACCATAACAAGGATGCAGTTGTGTAAAATGCTAAAAAAGAGATAGTTTTAACTCAAAACAAGCTCACTCGATATAAATGACATTCCCTCATTCTATATCTCCTGATGAAAAAGTCTTGATATATTTGAAAATCCCGATATATTGCCCAGCCCTAATGACATGCTTTGGACACAAAAGCACTGAAAGGTATGTCACCCTTTTCAGCCATTAATTTCCAGCTCTATTTCTACTGAGCAGACTTACATTTGGCTTCTTTTTTGTGTGATCACTAACGGCCAGTAACCTCTGAAGAACATTGTTGCCACATAAAAGCATGAAGTGAATAGTCTGAGAGCTCACCAAACCAATGTCTAACAGGTCATTTTATCCTCAAACGATTTCATTTCCATCATCTGCAGTTTGCCTGAAGACGGTTGTTCCTTTTTCCGAGGCTCGGTCTTGTTATGAGTCATCGTTCAACAGGCCTAGATTGTTCCAATGTCCAACAGCGGAGAAAATGTAACAGCTGGAAATCAATCAACACTAGTCAGAGATTCTTTATCTGATATCGGCTCGACACACCCCTCACTATCTGTCCCCGAACTGTGTCACTACATTTCAATACAGCAGGCAGATGAATGTTAACCCTCCATGTGCTTTGAACATCCGGTCAAAATGCAGTTTTGCCTCTTTTTATCACAGCACCATTGTGTTGCTTTGGGAGGGTTGGTACATGAATTCATTGCTGAAATATGGACGGCAGCTTTTAGAAGTGAATTTCACTGTTTGCCTTGCAGGCCTGTGCGCAATGCCTCTGAGGTGATGCAAATCATCAACAGCATTCTGAAGCTCAGGGCTCACTGCCCCACCCTCATCCACACAGACTCGTCCCGCTCTCACCTCATCGTCACCCTCACCGTTTCCTCCAAGAGCCCCAGCGCTTTGGCCCTGGGTGAGATGCGTTCATGAGATGCATTCACTGACTGACCCAGTTCCTGTACTCACTGATCTTCCTCTCAGCCCGCAAGTTACAGAGTGCCAAAAAGGACATGGGGCGCTCCACCCATAAGGAGTGGTGGAGTCCACGCTGTCGCCGTGCCAACCCCACTGCCCGCCACTCACCCGACGAGCTTTTTGCCAGCACCGCCTCCTCTCCGTGTCGCTCCCCTTCCTTTTCCCCTTGCATGTCACCCAGACGCAGCATCTCCCCGGCTCTTTTCAGGACCAAACTGCAGCTGGTGGACCTGGCGGGGAGCGAGTGTGTTGGTAGGAGCTCAGTAGCTACCTGAGACTGATCTTAGAGTCTGAATGCATTGGGGAAGGTTTGAACTGAGACAATGAGCCCATCTTAGTGTGTCAAAGTTAAAACAGTTTTTTTTTAAAACTGTAGGACTTCAGTCCAAGCAAGCCAATATGTGAGTGTTTGAGTTAAAGATCCTGCTTACTTAGTTTATTTTTGTAATGGTTGATTTGGAGTTATATATTCAATTGGCTATTTTCTTAATCATCTATATCACTATACATCTGAAACTATAGTCTTTTGTAATTCCCTTAAGTTTTAAACCCATCGATTAAACTAGGTTAAACTTTATGCTTGTTCATGTAGTAGATCCACTAACTTCTGTACATCTAAATGTACAAACCAGGTATGACTGGCGTTTCGGGTGCCGCTCTGTGGGAGATGTCGTGTATAAACCGCAGTTTATCAGCTCTGTCTGATGTCCTGGGAGCTCTAGCTGAAGAGAGACCACATGTCCCCTACAGGAACAGCAGACTTACCCATCTGCTACAGGACGCCATCGGTGAGTTGCCTAAATATTAGGCATTTATTTTAGAAGCAGCGTCAACAAAAATTCCTCCCGTAACAATGTTTTTATCTTGCTGAGACTAAATCGGTTAAAAAAGAAAAACAAATAATTCCTAGTTTTTATCTTATGGTCAATCTTTCACTTGTCCCGCTTCGCTTTGTCCACCAGGTGGCGACGCCAAGCTGCTGGTGATGTTATGTGTCTCTCCGACGCAGCGTTTCATCACAGAGTCCCTGCAGTCTCTTGCCCTTGGCATCAGGGCCCGTCAGGTCCAGAGGGAGCAACCTCGAAGAAGAAATAATGCCCTGAAAGCTAAGTGACAGACAGAGGAAGACATGGCAAAGCAGATGAAAGCACTTTGTGTTATGCAAACAGAACAGGGAAGTAAGGGAAAGTTAAGTTTTGTCTTATAATTCAACATAAACGGTCAGATATGTGGAACTCTGAAATGACCAAACCCTTCATGTTCACAGCCTTAAACGGTGTGTATCTCATCTTTTTAGCAGTTAACTGTCCCACTATTCTTTTCATACACATTTACCTTTAAGTTAAATTTGGCTGAATCTTTTTAGCATATTAACATTACAGTGTAAGAGCAAATATTTTCTGCTCAATAACTAAACAATTAAATTATTATCTGTGTTCCACTTGATTAGTATAAGGATGTACATCATATCATCAAGCTGTATTGTATAATACCACATCTTGGAAGTAATTTTTCATGTGTTCATGTGCAGCTGATTTACCTATAGTGATCTATGTATAACAAAATGCAATTACCTTCTTTTGTTACATTTAAAAACTCTTCAAAAGCCTCTGTAGAGCAAAAAATTACCGATAACACTGGAAAATAAACAGATCCAAAATATAGTACATATGAATTGGTGTACCAGTCTACTGCAGAATTAGTTGTTATGAGATCAGATTGCTTCAGTACATGGTGCCAACTGTCTAAAATAAACAATTTATTTCCAGTTTATGACTCACAATAGGCTTTCTATACAAACGGCTTGTCTGTGGGTAAGCTGGATGTAGATTACAGAAGATAAATGCACACAAAGAGCTGCATGGGCAGCGCTGTTATTTCTGGCAATCTCTTTTTATCACTCAGTAGAAGCGGGCAGGTGGAATATTTTGCACAAGCACATTGCGAGTGGGGAGTTTTACATCTGCCCGTTGTGAGATTTGTAGAACAGCTGGTGATTATTTGCAAAAGCAATTTTATTCCATTGACTCCAGTCTAATGTTTGGAAGAAAACAAATTACTTTTCCCTCCAGTCTGAAACAGTCGGCCATAATCCTAGCATGAGTAAAATAACTAACTGTATCTGGTAATTAAATCTTTTCCATCACTCCCCCATATACGCACATTCTCGCTCCCTTTTTTAATAAGCCTACTCCTCCCAGCCCTCCGCAAACTGTGACAAGAGCTTCTCACAATGACGTTCTAATCCGCGCAGTCGAAGCGGGCAAGTCTTTGAGACTCGGATGTCACGCACCTCCCAGACATAAAAGCTGAAAACTGCAGGCTTGGAGATAAGGTAAACGGCGACAGAACAGGACAGAAAAAGAAGATCAAAATGAGGAAGACAAGATGATAAACATGACAACTGCAGAAGCATCTTTGGTTTAGAGGGATGACGATGGGAGAGTTGAGATGTTGTGCAAAGTGAGAATGAGAGGTGAGAAAAATGGAAATGGGAAAAAAGTGTGACAACATGTAAGAGTGTGAGCAGAGTTATATAAGAGTAAATATCCCAGCGCCTGTAATGAAAGAATTCCACCAAAATGAGAGCTGAGGCACAGGTGTGTTAAGAAGCTTACCTGCACACAACCTGTGGCTAAATTTCATGAAGTGAACAGAAAATTTGAGCATAATCCGGACAATTCTCTTTTAAAAATGTTAAATTTGGCTTATATTGTTTAGGATTCACACAAACTCGCAGTTAGATGAGAAAAACCTGGACTCCAGGCTAAATTTAAAGTTCCAGTGGAGCACGGAGCAGAGAGAAAAAACGTTTACATTACTTTAGAACAAGCAAGTTCTAAAAGTAGAACCCCCCCCCCCAGCCTTTCTTCTTATTACAACAGTAGCCCAAAGGGGACAAAAGAAATACCTCCTGGTAGCCTTTTGTGTGTTCATAAATCTCAACTTCATCACAACACAAAACCCATAAAACTAATGCTGAAACATAACATTAGATTTTTATTAATTCAAGCCAACTGTTACAGTCAACAGTTACATAAGTTACATGTTATACAGTAATGATCGAATCATTTTCTTCTTTTAAACCAGGGTTTTTCTGCCCCCCCCCGGTGCCCTCCCCCCCGAAACATAGAAACAGCAAATCCATACAAGCGCAGGCAAGTAAGTAGTAACAGCACAATACATTCATCAACTCAACAATACGTTTTTGTACGAACAATAAGGCAAGTAGAAGAAGAAACAACTGG
>JAVQJG010099040.1:0-18347 GCA_036024015.1 Craterocephalus amniculus
TTAATTTACATTCTACTTTTTAGGAAACAAATCACATTTAAAGGAAATAAAATGATAAATTTACATTTTAGGAAGCAAATTTACTCTTTAAGAAACACATTTACATGTGAGGAAACAAATTATATTTAGGAAACAAATTTACATGTAAGTGATAAGTGTAAATTCTAGGAAACAAAATGACATTTTAGGTAAAAATTTACATGTAAGTAATGTAAATGTGCATTTTTTTCCTAAAATGTACATTTCCAAATATGTTTTCTGAAATTTCTGTTCTCAAAATGTAAATCTGTGTTGGAAAATGAAATTCTGTTTGGGAGTTTGTTCATGTGTTGTTAGACTTTAATGTATTTTGCCTTTCTGAGCCACCGTAATGATCTCATGCACTGAGCTTCGGTACATTCGTCCTGACAGTTTGCCGCTAAACGTCTTGCATAGATTTGCATTGACGATGGTGTTCATGTCTCCTTCAGCTGTCCCCTGAAGGTACGCTGGATGTGAAGGTCAACATGCAGGAGGTCCTGAGGAAGCACGAAGGACCAAAAGACCTGGACGGCCTGGTGGGGAAGTACCTGTATGTAACTGTGCTGTTAACGGAGGACACAGGTACGGTCAGCGAACCGCCTTTGACCCAAGTCCTGACCCTAACTGTATGAAATGGCTCTCTGAAGACCAGGGTTTGTCTTGTAGGTGGTATAACGCAGGAGGCGGAGTTTGCTTCGGTCAAGTTTGTCAGGTCCCCGTACCGCCTGTCTCTGATATCCACTCCTCCCTTCATCAAGCCTGGACTCCCGTATAACATCCAGGTGTGTTCATACATCGGTGCTGCACTGAAAATGGTTCACATGCTAGTTTGGTGTTGGTGTGTTTTCCTCTCACCTGTTCACCAGGAGGAATACTTCAATTACTCGGTTATACAAAGAGCGAGTTTGATTAGCCATTACTAATAAGTGTTTATGGACCATTATTAATAAATAATGAAACTATTATTAACTATTAAACCCTTAACATTACAACAGACACATCACCATCTAATCCTTAAAACAGGCCGGTTAATATGATTGAATGGTGAGCGTTCCACAGGAGACATAAATATTAGATTTTGTCTTAGAGCATGTATTTAAAGGTATACCATGTACCTTTTGTCCACTAGGGGGCTAAACACAGGCCACACAACACCACTGCAAAATGAACCAATCTGTCTCTCTCTGGGCTCCCATGTTCACCTTCTTAGTTTGTTCAGATTGGACAAACTTTCAAAGGAAAAGCAGTACGAAGCTCTTTCTGCTGTGTTTTATAGCTTTAAAGCAAAGTCCTGCAGGTCACATGATGCATGAGAGACGGACCCAGTCCTGCAAAGTTACGATGCCTGGTTTCTGCAGAGGGTAGCCCACTAAATGAGGTCCCAGGGTCCTCATGCATCAACCGTTCTTATGCACAGATCTGTGCTTTTTTTGTGCGTAAGCACAAATTTTTTGGAATTGATCAACTTTTACTTTTACTTAGAAACGTTCTTAAATATAGGAAGAGGTCTGACCATGCGTACGCACAGAGGGTGGTGGTAGAACAGGAAACTGCATCATTTTTGCAGCATCTGTCAGTCTTTCTTTCTTTATATTTAGTCAAAATAATAATCATTCAGAAAAAACAAACAGATATAGAGCTTAAATGTTTTTAACCTCACTGACGGAACGATAACAGCTGAGAGCAGCATTATTGATCTCACATTAAACATTTAAAAGTCTGCGCTCCGCTGTGAGGTCATCAGACGATCAGCTGATGTGTCTCCGAGATCATTTCTGATCAGCTGCAGCAGGAGATCCTGTCAACGTTTTATGGTGATCTGGGATCAGTGTCATAAAGTTATATTAATTACTATTCCAATTAAGTGGTTTTAGCCCAGCATGAAGCAGGTCCCCTGTCCACCACGGAGTTGCGCTAATCCATGACTGATGCGTCTTTTCATCGAAACACGCTGATCAATCTGGAACTATAGCAGCTCTGCTATGACGCTGGGTGATAATGGTAATAATGGTGTTGCCTATATGTGTGTAAGTTATGTAAAATCAACTCTCCTCTGTCTCTATTAACATGTCAAACCAACCGATCTTCATGATTTAAAAAAAGGAAGTTCTCTTGGTTCTGCCCTCCAGCGCGTTTTAAAAGTGCAGCACCTTTTAAAAGATTAATATTTTTTTCTTAATCTTATTCCAATCCATAAATGGGGCGGTAAAGTAATTTCTTTCTTTCTTTTTTTTTAATGACAAAGACCTTTTCTTGATCCCGAACTAGTTAGCGCTCTCATTTTTCTCTGCACCGCTTATTTATTGTGTGTTAATTTCACGTTTTTTACTAAGGTCTTTGGCAGAAATTCCTTCTTTCTCTCCACCACTCAGCGGAAAAACGAGCGTTTTCCCGGTGACTTCTAAAGGGAAGTGTTGTCGGTTGATAAATACAGATTTTTTTGTACGTACACACATCGTAAATGTTGTACGTAAGACAGAATATACACATGTTCCTACGCACTGTTGATAAATGAGGCCCCAGGACCTGGATCATAGACCACCAGTCCTCACTAAGACCAGGACCTGGATATAACACCACTACTCAGATCTTTTCCCTGGCTTCCTGTTTCTGAATCTTTAAAATCCTGCTGGTACTTTTCAAAGCTCAGACTGGTTTATTCAGGAACTTCTGGTTCGTTATGAACAAACCAGGTCCCTCAGGTCATAAGGATCAGGTCTACTTTCAGTTCCCAGAGTCAGAACTTAACACGGAGAGGCAGCGTTCAGTTTTTTTGCTCCTCATATGTGGAACAAAGTCCCAGAAAGCTGCACATCTACTGGAACGCTGCAGTCTTAAATTAGGGTTAAAAACGTTTCTTTGCAGCCTTTTATGACAAACAACTGATATTTCCTATTTTCTCTGAAAGAATCTTATTTGTTGTTTATGATTTTTTTTATTTTATTTATGTATTTAATTATTCTTAATGCTTTCTGCATCTTGCGGTAATGTTTCTAATGATTTATGTAAAGCCTCTTGATCTGTCCTGTACATGAAATGTGCTGTACAAATACACTGGCCTTGCCTAAAACCTTCTGCTCTCAGCCCCTGAGGAAATTGGAAATTTCAAAGATTACAACACTGGCTTTTATCGAAATATATGAGCTTCCACCAACATTTTTTATATAACATGAGATAGGTAACTATGATTCTTTATTGTTAGTGTTGCATCTATAAAACTAACAGCTCTGCCTCTTTTCCATCACACATTTCCTTCATTTGTCAGCGGTTCAGTCTTCATGTTGTCATCACACAGCAGGGATACAGTAACTGTCAATGATTTGTGGGAACACACGCGTCTCTCCCCTCCCCATACATCGTACCTCCACTAGAAAGCTTGGCTCTGAATCATGTGATTTTTTCTTCCGTACTTTCTCTAAAGAATAATGTCCTTTGTTCACCAACACCCACGTCTACCAAAGAACATTCTCCGATTCATCGGGACGACAACGGGCCGGAGCACACCAACAACTTAGAGTAAAAACAAGCAGATAAAGAACACAAACACACACGTTGAGCTGTATTTAACCAGGATTTTCAGAAATGGGTTTCATCTTTCAGGTGCCTCGTACTCTCCACAACATTGCTCAGCTTTCATCTCAGTCCTGGTTTGACCGCCCCCCGGGGCCATTCTGACAGCAACCCAAATAAAGCCTGCAGACAGGGAGGGGTTCCCCGTCCAGACCCCCAGTCCACTCCCAGACTGTCACATTCCAGGCTGCAAATCCTGGTCAGGGAGTGGCAGGAACAGAGCCACAAGGTTAACATTTAACATTAACACCTTCAACCGTGCGTCAGCCGTCTCCAACATCCCACCAAAGCTTCATGACTGCAATAATGCTGATAAAGCTGCTGCTTCTGGTCTCCTCTACAGGCGGAAACATTCAGGAATATTCCTCACAGACATCTTCTAGGACGGTAAAAGACAAAAAGGCCTTTCTGGGATGTACCACACTAACTGTGGACTTCAGCCTCAAACCGAAGCAAACAAACTGAAGCTGAACTTCTGCAAAATAAAATCTGAATCAGATTTCAGAGCTGAGTGACGGTGGCAGAAGAGCAAAGACTGCAGAGCTTGTACACAGTGGGAGTCCAGCTCAGTCACAAGATCTGACACAAACACTTGTTTACACATGAGGGGGGGCAATGAACTGGAGAATGGATAAATGAAAGATACAGTAGTTTTAGAAAACTAAAATGTGCATGACAATAACAGAAATGTAGCTTCGGATCTCCTGTCCACACAGTACAGAGACAAATGCATTATATCCATCCACACCAGCACCTTCCAGCAGATAATTGTTTTATCAATAAGGCTATCAGTTTGGCTAACTTCTTTAAACAATTATGTATAACACAACACAGTGCGTTTAACTTTTACAAAAACATGTAAAAATAATAAATAAATTCATCAGGCTGAAAGATTTTTGTCTTTTTCCTTTGACTGAAAAAAAACCTCAAAACTAAATTTGAAAAATAAACAGATCAAGAGATGCTGTCGAGTTACACACAACAAAAAGTGGAAAATGGATTGACTGCCGTGTGATGTGCTCATTCGTGTACAGAATGCAAAATGAATGAATGTGAATGAGGTTATACTGCAAACAGTCTATCCAAATCCACAAATAAAGTCCTTAAGATGCATTAAATTAACTTTCCAAAGTAAGAGAAAAGAAAAAAAAGAGGGAGACAGGGAGAGAAAAAGATAAAAACAAGAGTCAATATAAGACTGTCTCTCACTGGCTGGACACATCCCACAGTACAGGTAGGATGCAAGATGGACGGCGAGTCAGATAAGATAAGATATTCCTTTATTGTCCCACAATGGGGAAATTCACATATCCATAGGGGCCACAACACTATGACCAAGGGAAAAGTTGAGCAGTGTTAATCTTAGATGCTGCTTTCAACATGAAATAAAACTATTTTATATTTTAGGATATAAAGATTAAGTTTGACGAAGGGAAAAAACTGACCATAAATACATGACTGCACGGACGCGTTGTGGTTAGCACACAGCAATAAAGCCGCTGGTGTGAGCCTTTCTGTGTGGAGTTTGCATACTCTACCCGTGTAAGGGTGGCTACTCTTTCATATGCCTCTTAAATGAACTAATCATTAACACCCCACCTCCATGACTGGACACCTTTAATAGATTAAAATAAATTAAAACAGAAAATATTAAGCTGTGATCAAAGTTCAGGTGACTTATTATTCATGAAATTCTGATTCTGAACTTAACCATTGTGCAGTGAATTTAAATGGTACAACAGAAAACTGGGGTTTTACAGACACTTTTCTCAAGTGACCCAGTGCTGGATTATGATGGTTAATCAGCAACAGGATGGTGTAACTCCGTGCACTGCCATTTCTCACTGCAGATGGACGGGCAGAATCAGTGTAGATGATCTCTGCTTTTTAATTTCCGGCCAGATGTCTTATGATCCTCAGCACAA
Organism: Craterocephalus amniculus; assembly: GCA_036024015.1. Taxonomy (NCBI): domain Eukaryota; kingdom Metazoa; phylum Chordata; class Actinopteri; order Atheriniformes; family Atherinidae; genus Craterocephalus; species Craterocephalus amniculus. Next base: position 5,517 of record JAVQJG010099040.1, read on the forward strand.
ACAAACATTACTCCTATCCTGTGTACTATAAAGCAACAAATATTATCTAAGGATACTCCTGAAGTATATTTGAATTTCCTGGTATCATCAAAGCAGAGAGTACACATCATCTCCTTTTATAATGGGACATGGGAAGGATTTATTTTAGGACTTCCCATGGGTTTTAATTGTTAACTCACAACTATGGACAAAGTCAAATCAAAAGTCTGCAATATTTAAAGTTACACTTCCTTTCAATTTATCTTCACACTTTGTTACGGCTGGAAGCAGGTCTGGTCCAGTTTTAGGAAAGAAATATCAACATCACGAGGATCAACTGAAGGCTCACTGAGAAACTAAGACTGAACACGATTAACACAAACCTCTTTCAATGTGCTCCGAACTGTTTTATTGATCATTTTCAGTACTTTCGGACTTTACTCACCCATTCTAAGACACGAATAAATCCAAGTGGTTCCTTCAGTGGTCCCAGGTCCAGAGAAAACCCAGACACCAGATTCTGCAGTCAACAAACAAGATATTTAAAGTAGCACACAAACATTCGTACAGGTGCACGAGCTCATGCTAGCACGGTTAGCGCCCTAACAACTACCGCTCTCACCTGTTCGTTACCTTGCAGCTAAAAAAAAAAGGCCCTCCCTTCAGTTAGCTAACCCTCTGCTAGCAACATGCTAACGCTAACTTGGGTGCTCACCTGACTCACTTACCTGAAGAGCGGCCATCAGGACTGGTTTGAACTAGAAAGCAGTTCGCCTGTAGCTCCTAGTGTTGTCAGTTTGTCGGGAAAGCTAAACTAAAGCTAGTCAGTTAGCATTCAACGCTGACATGCGATACTGTCCAGATGAGCCAACTGTCAAACCCTGTTCACGACGCTCCGTCGTAACTCACCAAAATAAAACACACACCTTCCGGTCACAATGATAAAATTCACCATTTCCGGTTGGAGCTTTTCTAAAATTGTAAGTGAGATAAACTATCAGAAGCAACAGCTCTTCTACTTTTCTTCATTATATTGTCTTTTTTCTGAACAAGTCCGTGAGGCTGACTTATCCAGAACAGAGTAAAAAAAAAAAAAAACACTGATTAATGTGCATTATTTTGGTTTTAAGTTAATTGAGTTTTATCTTCCAAAATGTAAAGAAGCTTTCTTTTAGGTAGCAAAAACTATGCATTTCAAAAACGTCACTCTTTTAATTTCTTGACTTGGTTTTAATAATTTTCATGTAGAAGGAGCTTGCTCTTCATCTTCAAGTGCCCCTCTTTTTCCAGTTCAATTCTTTTACAATATTGTTGGGTTTTGATCAAATTCAAATTCTGATGCTTCGATGTAGCTGAATTTAGTGAGTTTTAGTTTGCCTTTTCTTTAAACACCAGAACATGTGAAAAAGTTGAATGATGACTATATCTACAGACTATATCAGGAGCCATATTGAGGGCCGATACTTTTTAATGCTACCTGTGGAAGACAGTAAGAACAAACTCAATATTCAATTTAATTGTTTTGTTAACAACATTCAGGTTACCACTTATATAGGTAAAAACCAGGTTGTAAAAATCCACAACAACCCATTTAACTGTGAAACGACAGTCAAACCTTCTCCATTCGATTTAAAGTAAGACTGAAGAGATATGTTTTGAAAGATATAATCTACTTGACAGTGGTCTTTTTGTCCAGTTACTTCCAAACAGTCGCTGCGCTGTTAAAATCTGGTTGTGATTTTCGACAGCTCTTAAAATAGAAAAGCAGATCATGGCATTTTTGTTTTCCAGTTTTCAGTGATTTGCAATAGTTCTTCCCCCTCAAATACTTCCAACAAGTCATTATTCCAAAACATAGTGACCAGATTATGCTTCAATACACCGGTTTGGATCAGTCACGTCTGTAATGTTTACAAATTGTTCACAATGCTGCGGCTTATATTTTTAACATCCACACCTCTGTTAAAGTTTTTCTGAGATGTTTCCAGATCCAGATGAATTCTCAGAACGGACTGAGCTTTAAAAATGCTGTTGCAAAGCTGAGGAACACTTTCCCCTATCACAAATACACCATTCATATTTAAGTGACTGCTGAGCCGAAGCCTCACCTCTTTCACCCTGAGAGAAGGAAAATATCTGAATTAAGAATTTGTTTTGTTGGGTCTTTGTCTCCTTCTGCAGGCACTGGTTGCTTTGTTTTTATAAATAATTTTATTACCTTTATGTCAGCTTATAATCATTTTGATTTGGAAGAATGTTGACCAACATATTTTATTTTAAATGTGTTGCATAAATAAATTTGACTTTTACTTTATTGATTTTATATTCATATCCATATTTTAATTTATGTTGTTAGTCAGGACCAGAATGACGTGGCATAGTAATGAGATATTATACAGTGCTCTCTTGTGGCAGTTGGATCAATTACATCACAGATAGATTTAAGATGGCACTCTTTCATATTTACAGGAATAGAAGAGATATTCAAATGTACATTTTCCAGTGATCATCTTACACGTCTTTTAAAAAGGAATCTTGGTAATTGCTATTCTAAAGACAGTTTTTTAATGCAACCTTTATTTTTTCTGAAAAAAAGGTTAGTAAATGCATGACTTAAATGAGCTGAAATATTTTGCAGATGTTAGATACTCTTTAGTTTGCCTTTTCACCTCATGCTGTTTGTCTGACTACATCCTTAAACCTTAAACTTCTTCATTGGATGTATATATAAGCTGAAACGTTCTGAACATTTGAATATAATAGTAACCAAAAGACCTTCATGAGATATTTTGTTGTTTTATACAGAAAATCATACAAGTTAAATTGTACAACAAGGCAAGTTTATTCATATGGCACATTTCTTGTTCAAGATCATTCAAAGTGCTTTACATAAAACATTAAAACCGTTACTGTTAGTGCATTAAAATGTTGTAAAGCGCAGCAACGAATAGGAAAGGTCTCAAGGAAATCATTAAAAAATAAATTTAGAAAAAAAATAAAAATAAAACGTAAAATGACTTGATTAGATCAAGATAAGTCAGAGATCTGGTGAAGATTTCATGTATTGATGTGTGAGAACAGAAATGTTTTTAACCTGGATTTAAACGTCTCTACATTCAGTGAGAGTTTAATCTCTACTGGTAGTTTGCAAGTCTCTTTGGAAAAAAGTGTCTGCTAAATGACAGTAGTAGTAGTAGGCTAATAGCCAAAAGCTGCTTCTCCATGTTTTGTCTGGACTCCATTAAGATGTTTGTGTGAAAGTCTTTCTTTTAATCTGAGTTGTTGACCAATGCATTTCTCTCATCTCATTTATCTTTCCAGACATACATGCTTTTCCTCTGCCGCTACAGCCACCTGACCTCTCATCTGTGTGCAGACCTCCTCATCCTGTTGTTGGCACTGTCTTGTGTACAATGCTGAGCAAAGCCTTTCTGGGGCCCCAAGCCCACAGATCCCATCTTATAAACTGTAATTGTAAAACACCCATTAATTTGCTTTACTTGTGATTGGCTCACATCATATCAATGTTCATCTGGGGGTTTGGATGAAATAAAACAAACAAAAAAGTTTGTGTATTTCTCTTTTTGTCTATTTCTTTTTTGTGTGTGTTTTGGAGAAATTGTTACATAATACGAGGCATTTCTTATAAGTTGTATATTCTTTTGGCTACTTTTTCATTTTTTATTTGGTTGATATTTTGTTTGTTTTGTAAAGGATTAACTGAAATAAACTAGACTCCCAAAATGGCAAGTATTATTTTGCAATTTGAAGATTAAAATTTAAACAATAAACCTAAGAATGGGCAATGTTGTTTTCGATCTGTTTATCTGATAAAAACTGGCCAAAATCACAGAAAAGCTGTGAAATATCCCTTTATTTAAATCCTATTTATTCCATTTACACAGTGAGCTTTACGTCTTTTACAAAACGTCGGCAATGTAAACATCGTGTAGTATACTTGATTAAATAAAGAGAATCGATACGAATAATAGCATTAATCAACGTACCTGCTAACATAAATTAAATAGATTTATCATTATTTTTTATGTACATGTGCATTTATTAATTAATTGTTTTGTAACTGAATGTTGTGGCGCAAATCAGCTCACATGGTTGTGAACAGTGTAGTTTACAAATATCCGATCTTTCTACTTCGCCCTAAATGCACCATCACAGCGGCCCACCTCCGAATTTTTATCCATTCGGCGCCATTTTGCTTTAGTTTCAATGCGGCTGCTGTACTGACCGAGCCGGGACCCGGACTTCTGTATTTCACAACTTTTAAAATACTCTTTAAACATCTTAAACTGGTAATTAACACCATTTACATAGTTCACAACATACATTTAGCGGTGATCTCGTCGTATTATTATGTGAAAGTGAATACCACGGTAATAACTAAACAGCCATCTTAACGGTTATCCAGAGAAGAAGGTCGCGGCCTCTTGTTATGTAGCCTGATATAAAATAACCCAAACTGCGACCGTATCTCGTGTCAGGTGTGAAAAATATATTATGAAATGTGTTTGTAGCATTTTTGTTCGTTAGCTAACCTAACCCTTACATCCACATTGACGTAGGTAAATGATTTTATTCCTTTGCGGTGGGAAGCGCTAGTAGCTCGTTCCAGCTAGCTTTGAACAACTAAATTATTCTACAGTAAGTATGTGGTTCTTTTATTACCTGTTTTTGTTCCAACGCCTTGGTCCTGTAAACTGTAATATAAGGTTATTTTACTAATAGTAAACTCGTTCTTCTTAACGAAGATCGTGGCCGAAAGGAATTTAACGCCTTTGCATCGTAAATTTCAGGCTGACAGCATATCGATATTTTGAGCCAGGTATTTGAGCACAGGTGTTGCGAACAGTCTGTAAAAATGGTCTACTTTGCATCTGTTCAGACTGATAATAACGCCGAGGTGAAGGCCGCTGTCTACAGACAGACCAGGGCCCCAGAAGCCTCAGAATTAGTGCTTCCTGGTTCTGCGTTATTAAAATTATATCTGTATGGGTGGATTTCCCTCGGCAGAGCTCCTGGATCTCTGCTGCTTTCAGACACCAGTGGAGTCAGAAGAGGGAGGATATGTGTTTGTGTTAAAATGTCTATGCTTTGTTTACTGTATCTCTGTGTCATTAACCCTGTTTCAGTTTTGTGGGGAGTGTTTTTTGTTTTTTTTCCTAATTGATCTGTAGGTGTATAACAGCTCTCTTGGCCCTCTCTGGGGATCCCTGGATATGGATAGTTTGTCCCTGTGAGAAAGCAGAAGATTTTTTTCTTCTTCAGCATTGGTAAACAGCTGAACCCCCTGTAGATGCCCAAGTACCCTAGACATCTTTTTCCACCACCCAAGGGTGTGAATAGCACCACCTCAAAGAAGAAGTTGAAGATTTTTTTCCCAACCATCAGCCCACCTTTTGCCACTTTTTGTCTCATCGGTTTAAGTTTTTTTTTTTTTTATTTGTCTCGCTGTTATGTCCCCCTGTTTATTTCTTTCATTGGTCACCCTGCTGAATTATATAAAAAAAAAAAAATCCAAAGGACTCTATTACATCTGCTATCAGTACTATTTATCGGTCTGACAGAGACAAAGATGTCTCTGAGAGTCATAGGAAGAGAAGTTTCTCTGGGCGACCCATCCCACTTTTCCTCTTATCTCATGGATCAAGTGTTCCTTCAGGACTCCATACTTCTGTGGAGACACCGTACCAGCAGTGCACTCAAGAGGGAGTCCGCTTCCCAGCCACCTCAGGTAATGGTGGACCACTGAGCGATGCGGCGAAAGGACTGACATTTGGTGTAAATGTGCAGACGCGTTAATAGAGGATCTGCTATTCTGATGCATGTCTACAGGGAGAGTCCTGTTGGGTCTGAAGAGAACCAGTTGTTGGGTCATCATCACCATTTAAGCCACGTACCAGCAGTAGTATGACCAACCATGGAGATGACTGCTACTTCTATTACTACTCTAACTGCACTAAAGTAAGCCGTCTTTGCACCGACCTCTGGTGTACGCTCTCAGTTTAATTTCGAAGCTGTAAGTGTAAGCTTACATTTTGATGTGCAGGGGGACAGCTGTCCGTTCAGGCACTGTGAGGCAGCCAGAGGCAATGAGATCGTCTGTAACCTTTGGGAAGAGGGACGCTGCTTCCGTACGGCCTGCAAGTTCCGCCACATGGAAATCACGGTGAGAAAATTTAGGTTTTCTAAAGTTAATTTGGTCCATGAAAATGGACTCATGTTGTGTGTCCTGTCAAAGACGGCAGCAACACAAAGAACGAGAGAAACTGCAACCAAATTAAAAACACAAACAAAACAAACTCAAGCACCACTAAAGCTGAATTTAAAAAAGTACTAAGAGATCAAAAACTTGTTAAAGTCTGATTTATCATTTGACCATGAATTTAAGATATCTTTAAAAGAATGATCATAATATAGACAGAATATAGATTTGACTCGGTATTTTGAAGTCCCTTGTACGGTATCCTGGAAGTGCACCAAAAAATTTACATTCACTGAAACACTTCCAGGCCACCGTACGCTTGTCATTTAGAAACATCATACTATGTAAACTAAAATGCAAAGGCCACTTATTAAAGGGTTTTAAGAAATGCACTGCACCATTTCTTTGATTCTTCTTTTCATCAAACATGATAACGTACTAAAAAAAAGGATGCCATTAATATTTTAACCTCTCATCCATCTCATTGTATCATGTTAATCTCATTCATCCCAACAGAAAAACCGAAAGGAGATCCCTTGTTACTGGGAGAGGCAGCCGGCCGGCTGCCAGAAGCCACACTGTGTATTCCTTCATGAGAAGCCCCGCTGCATAGACGGCATCTTCGTCCCTCGGAATAAAAGTAAGTGAACTGTGTCAAGAACATTTTTTAAAAAGGGTGTTAATTTAAAAAAAGACATGCTGATGACGTCTGTACCTCCAGCAGGTCAGACTAAGACTGAGGAGCAGCAACTTGAAGAACCAGCTCCTCCACCTGCCGCTCCTCTGCCCACCACAGCCAATCCTCAGCTCAGAGGCGTCATCAAGACAGATTCTCAGGAGCTCGTACCGAGTCCCACCCACCCGCCCGTCGTCATTAATCCAGCAGATGATGATGAGGATGAAGATGGTGAGAATTTAATCAAAGAGATCATTTTAAAGCAAGATGTTCCCTTCGTTTCTTAGCTCTCATGTCTGTGTTTCCAGACCAGTTCTCAGAGGAGGGAGATGATGGCCGAGGTGGCCCTTCGCCAAGGAAAGTACCAAGATCAGGTGAGGCTGCGCAGACAGGCGGACTGAAGCTCTGACCTCCCACTTCTCGGGTTTCCTTCATGTAAAAATACCGTCTTTTTTAAGGCGATTCGCTTAATTTTGGAGTGAGTACCTTGGAGGAGATCCGGCTCAGGAAGGCCCTGAAGGCCAGCATGAAGAGGACGGGTTACCCCATCCAGAGCGCCGAAACCTCCACCAGCAGAGAAAAAGAAAACATCCATTCATTTTTCCGCCAAACGCTCTTGGAGTCCAGAGGTGATCAAAAGGAACTCAGCTTGTTTTTTAAGTCCATAGTGGAAATATCCTTCAACCCCTGACTGCAAGGGGAACAGATTCCTGTCAATACTTTATTGTTCTTTACCAAAATTGCTAAAAAAAATCATCATCAGTCAGGGTTAAAAGTGGGTTTTGTTTAATGTTTTAAGAAATTTGGTTCCTCAGCAAAAACCAGATTCTTTCCAGTTTCAGCCTAATCTTAGGAACAACTGAGCGATCTTATAAAGGAAAGCAGTGAAATGAGGCCAGAGCAGCTGACATGAGCTCTGACAGCACACAGAGCATTGCGGTTGTCCAGCGATCCCCAGTCCTGCACTGTCCTCCAGCATTTAAATGTTTCACTGCTCTAACACTCCTGATTCACATTAAATGGATTCAGCAGTTTGTTAAGCTCCACATGTCTGTCACTGGCCCGTTAATTTCAATCAGGTGTGCTGCAGCAGGCAGGTATCTTCGACCTGGAAGACTCTGGACATTGAGGACTTGTACTGGAAGCAGGGATTTGTGCAGAATTTACGTAGCCTTTTAAAGCCCAACCCAAGAAAAACTGGAGAAAAGTCCAGTTTTTTAATTGGAGGGTGGTTTTTTTTGGTCCTTTTAACTACATCTGGAAAAAATGACTTTTTTTGTTGTTATTTCTACCATGTAATACTTTCTGAAATATAATTTTTGCTGTAGTATAGTTTTCAGCTTCTTGGTATCCGTTAGGAGGCAGCAGACAAGTATCGTATTGTACACTGCAGAGTTTTGAGCAAAGTTTTTACCATAACGTGATGCAAAATGTCTCTGAAACTGTACGTAACAAATATGATACGTTTGGCTTTATAGGGTTAATCCTGTCTGGTTTTATGTGGCCATTTGCCTCACCATGATGCTTTGTGTTGTAGGCCCACCGGTTCCTGAAGAAGCTGGGAGATCTCGGGGCAGCGTGGCGGCAAGGCTCGGGAGAAAGATTCCTGACTCCGGTGAGTTCCCGTTATGTCCGTAGATCCTGAACGTGGCGCTGAATGTGAAGCTCATGGTCTGCTGTTTCTGCAGAGCTGAAGAGCAGGGAAGGTTTCCCCCCGAGGAGGAGCCTGGCAGAGCGTCTGGGCAGAGTTGTGGAGGAAGAACAACCATCAGCATCCTCTCAGAAAGGTGAGTTTTCTTCAGAAGGACACAGGAAGCCACAGAGTGCAAATTCTTTATACAATCAGGCTGTTGGGAGATGTTACATTTGGTTTTGTGTTCAGAAATCTAAACTCCTTCCCTCTGCTTATTCAGCTGTGAAGCCTATAAAGGAAAGACTTGGATTGCTCTCAGCTCCTGTTGGATCCCCTCCTCCAGGTAAGAGGTCTGAAAAGAATCTGAGATGACCCTGAGCCAGTCCATGGTTTTATTGATAAAACTTGTTTTCTTTTCCTGTTTTCTAGCCGAGAACAACGGGGTGATCGCACAAGCTCCGGAGCCGATTCGCATCAAAACTTTAGAAGAGATCAGACAAGAGAAGGCGGCGAAGTGTCAGAGCCAGAAAGATGCTCCCTCAGAAAGTGGTTCAGAAACCTCTAAAACCAACACAGCTAAAGCGCCTAAAGGGGTCAAACGGGCCATCACTGTGAAAGACGCCTCCATCAGCCACATCAGAACCTTCTCAGAGATCCTTCGAGCTAAGAAGACGAAGGAGGAGCAGGAGCAGAGCCCCAGGCCAAAGAGGACCAAACTCACGGCAGAGAAAGCTCAGAGCAAAAGTCCAGGAGAGTCGGACACGGCCAGCTCCGGTGCCGAGGATGCAAGTACGGGGAAAGTTAGAGTAAAGACCCTGGAAGAGATTCGCAGGGAGAAGGCAGAAAGGCTGCAGGCCCAGCAGGCCGTGGAGGCTGAGAGCAAGAAGAGCTCCGACTCTGAGAACGGGGCCAAGAAACCTCGACTGCTGCGCCTCAAGAAGCCCCCGGCCCGAAGTAAGACACTAATTTTACTTTACAATTTAAATTGTCTCAGAAATGATTGCAATTAACGATAATATTGTGCTATTAGATAATGTTTTGAGATGATTTTCTATGTGTACATTTTATATTAGAAGTTATGTTACAGGTACTACTCGGAAAAGTAGAATATCCTGAAAAAGTGCTGCAATGTACATATATAGACAAATATTAAGCAGATCAATATATTTCAGCTTTTATTTGTTGATATTTTGCTGGTTAGGATTTGCAGCTTCAGAAAACCTCAAATTAAAAAACTCTGGAAATTACAATATTTCTTGAAATCAATAAAAAATTTATTTTAAATACAAGAATATTGGGCATCTGAAAGTAAACTCTTTATCTAATTATCGGTTTTTATGTTGAAATGTCTGAATAAAACAATATTTTCAGCATATTCTACCTGTACATTGTGGTACAGGAAAAGTGAAATGTACTGTCGTCCAGTCTATCGTCCAGTAAAGAGAAAGCGAAAAAACAAATGAAACTTACTGCGCCCATTATTACTAATCTTGTGATTAACTGCTTAATGCGACAGGCCTTGGATTGACGGTATTTACCGTTCAGGCCCGCGTGTTGCAGGCTCGTTACTTCACCCTGATAAACACCTTTTCAATCTTTTCTTCCTGTTCCAGCTGGCAGCGTCACCGCGGAGCAGCCTGCAGAGGTTAAAGAGAAGAAAACTCTTGCTGCTGCACCTCAGGTAAGTGTTACATCTTCTGTGTGCCATCTCTGTCCTCACTGGGATCAGACTGGAGCTGATGTCAACTTCTCTGTCCTCAGCCCAGTAACAAGGTCAAAGTCAAGACCTTCGAAGAGATCATGCAGGAGAAGCGCCTTCGGAAACAGGAGATGGAGGAGCAGGCTAAAAGCTCAGACGAGGCAGAGTCCTCCGAGAAGCAGAGCTCCGGACTGAAGAGGAAGCTTCCTCCTAAAATAAGGCTCACGCCGGTGAACTCTTCCACCGCAGCACCTCCCAAAGTCCCACATCAGAAACATGTTACCTTCACATCCAAACCTGCTTCCCCCGCTAACAATACGCTGGACACAGCTGCTGCCGTGCCAACAACGGCCTCGGTTACGATGGAGCAGCAGGCCCAGGTCGGCGCTAGGGAAGTCCCCGACAGAAACACTCGGACCTCCGCTGCACAGCCATCGGCCCGACCAATCAGAAGAGCTCCAGGGTCTCATGATGAAGCTGCAGCTGAGAACAACCAGATGAAACCTCCAGAACCCACCACAGACTCCAGAGGTAACCCCTGAACCTGGTACCAGTGCCCTGTTTCCCAGTGCCATGTTTCCCAGTGCCCTGTTTCCCAGTGCCCTGTTTCCCAGTGCCCCTGGTCACAGTGTGGTCTCCAATCTGGTCTGATTCACAGACCACATCAGGTTCCATATTTGCTCTCAATTGGGCCCAAATCTGCACTGATGATGAAGTTTTACTCGTGCATGACTGTAGATTGAAATAAAACTGAAACTGTTTTCTCAGTGAGGCCCAAACTGAACGTGAAGCCGTCCGTCGTGAAGCCTGCAGGGCAGGTGAAGCCGGGTCAGAAGAAGCGGGGAGCAGAGCGATCTGCTGTGGCTGCTGTTAAACCTCTGAACAGCGCCTCTGCAGTTCAGGAGGAGTCACTGCAGGAGTCTTGCAGAGACAGACAGGTGAGTCACACTGATACACGAGTTAAATTCTTTGTTTTCATTACTGTTCTTACAGTTAATGAATGATGGGGAAAACGCTACATCTGACCAGTCTGACCAGCAGAAACTGAATGACCTCCACTTCTCTTTCCCTGGCAGGTTCTCCCATCGTTGAACGCAGAGGCTCAGCTGACCTCGGCAGTGCCTCGTAGTCCCTCCACCTTGCTGGACTCGGGCTCCAGCAGCCCACCGAGAGAGGAGCTCCAGACGGTCCCCGTCTTCAAACAGAGTCCAGGCCCAGAAGCCAAACCATCCGCCAGCAGCGCTTCGGTCAGAGAGGCCTGCACTGTCCCACAAAGGTACACTCTTTTCTTTGTTTTTTAAATTTGAATTAACGCTCAGGTGGGAGAGAGGGGACTCAAGTCATCATTTAATACTGAAATCGTTATCGTGGATACCTCAGAAAGTATTCCTCAGGTACAGTGTCAGGTGGATGTGTCCTGTTTACGGATGTCCTGATGCCACGTTTTTGCTGACAAAGTATTTATTTTGTAAGCCCAGTACTCGCCCCTAAATGAGTACCAATACGAGTAATTAATAATACCATAACAAATTTAAATGTCAGCCTTCAAATCCTTTAAACTTAAATTGAAAAGTATTCATTATGTTATATGGAAGTGAAAGACTTCCCCTCTCTCTCACACATACGCACATCCACACGCTTACACACACACTAGTGTTGTCACGATACTTCCGTACCAAGTCGGTACCAGTGCTACTGTCGTACTGTCAGTATCGGTACCGGTAGTACCGATGGTACCGAAGCAACCAGACGCGAGATGCAAGCTAAACGGCTCGGTAAAGGCGGCTCCGTACTGCTCGTCCAATGTAACCCACATGTGCTGAGTGGCCAGTGTCCATAATTTACTGGAAACTACGTCATTTAGTACATTGTTTATAGCCTAAATAGGAACTTATTGCATTTCCCTGATTTCCTGATTTCCCTGTCAACAACATTACGAAAAATGCGGCAGACAAACCAGTGGGCAGAATTTGCAGGGAGCGCTCCCTCCGGTCTGTCGCGGCTTTTAGTGTCACAGCGGCACCATCAGTTCAACATAATGAGTTCTCAAAGCATAACGCAGTGTCCGACGCTAAGGTTTTTTCCTACTTGCCCTCCGGGCAAGTACTTCTCAATTCTACTTACCCCATCAAATTTCTTACTTGCCCTGCAGAAGAGGTTAAGCAACCTTTTGCTCACGACTCACATCTTTATAAATTAAATTTCCCGTTGACTGTATACTATACTAAACAACATTTCTTCCTTCAGAAAAATATGTCATTAGTGACATGCATTGAAAAACCTTTTACAAAAACAATACTATTCCCTTATAAGGGTCCAGAAAGAAGTATGTGTAAGTGTACGTACGTTACACCCTCCATCCCCTGTCTGAACATGTGAGCCACCTGTTTAATGCCCGATCACAGTTAATATTGTGCACTGAGGGGTCTTCAATCGCCAAAAACCTAAACTTGTCCAACATTTTAACAAATAGCTGCTCCTCCAGTCAGATTTTATTTAATTGCACTGAAGCCAAACTCACATGCTGCAGTGTTACACAGAACAGTTCTGTTCTCTGTAACAATCATAACTTACTGATTTAAATCAGGTTTTTACTCTGATTTAAGGGATTTGGACCATTATAG
>JAVQJG010099043.1:0-13015 GCA_036024015.1 Craterocephalus amniculus
TTTACTTAAAAATGGTAAGTTGGATACCGGTCTGTAGTTATCAAGAATATTCGGATCTAAATTGCTCTTCTTCAGAAGGGGCCTCACCACCGCTGTCTTAAAGGCAGATGGGAAAACACTGGTCTGAAGAGAACAATTCACAATGTCTAAAAGCTCAGGCTCAAAGAAACCATAAAGAGTAGTAAGCGTTTTTCACCATGATGCATGGTGGTGGAGGGGTGATGATTTGGTTTGCTGGCATCCACAGGATTATTTATTCAGCAACAGCAAAGTCTCAGAGAAACAATCAGGATTTGGCCATTATTATAATTATTATACGTTCATTTCACAACATTGTAAATATGTAAAATCACATAAACATCTCTTATAAAATCACTACGTTTTTTTCTGTTTTGATACTAACATAAATAAATTATATAATATATATATACTGCAAAGCAACACAAGCAGTAATACACTGGTGTTGTTGAACTTTCTCTGTCTGTGCTCAAGTTGCACTTATGTGCTTCAGATATAACCCTTTATGGAAAGGGATGATGTTGAGGGATCTTCATGATTAATTAACTGTGGTGTTTGATACCCCAATTAATTAGGAAATTAATAAGTCCAGACCTCAACCTGATTGAAATGCTATGACAGGTACGTAGGCGAGCTGCATATAGACAAATTCCTGTAAACCTTCATGAATCAAATCACCATGGTTGAGGAAAAACGGAACAAAATTCTGATTGCATCATAAAAAACTGCTTTCTCCATTTTGGGCTCAATGTTTTGGTAAATAATATCATGGTGTCATATATGTTGTGTAGTTCTGACTTTGCACAGTATTTACCTAATGTCAAGACCAGTATTGCGTTGATCAAGTAAAACCTTATAATTAAAAGAGGGTAAAACTTTTTGTACGAGGAGAAGACCCTCTGCATCTCCTGACCGAGCACATGGATGAGTTAATGAGCTGATTTATTTGCTGGTATTCTTACCAGGTGTAACTGCAATGCAACCCAATCTTGCTGACAGTCATTCTACTTGCGTAACGTAAGAGACTATTTCAGTTCAGAGAACCTTTAGTTTCATTAAGTTTAAGATGGCTGTGATTCATAAAGGAAGGTATTAGTTCTGCACTTAGTTTTATGTGCGTCTTAAACCCCGAATTTTAATTTGACTACTAATGTTAGAGAATATGGAGAACGTTTTATCTTCGAATGCCTTCACAATGATTGAAATACAAGACAAACTGCAGCAGAAAGTTTGTAATGTTCAAAGTGAATGAAACTAATTGCCTGAAAAGCTTTTAGACACAAAACAGATATTTTTAGATGATAGGTTTTAGTCTTTGCATCAGCATCATTGCCTCCAAGATATCACCATGTGGGGATCTGACAGATAAGAACCTTCCTTGTACTTTTTTGGGTTTAAAAGGAAAACTTTTATCTGCTGTCAGGGAGACAAATTATTCTCATTAATTATAAATCCACCCTTCTTTCTCACATGTCCAATAAGTCTTTTTCTTCCCAGAACTCACCTTCTCTTTCCTCACAAGTTCTTTCTTCTTCCCTTGCAGGTGATGAGCAGTAAGCTGGACATTGACAACATGGCAGGGGTGTTCTATATGCTGCTGGTGGCCATGGGCCTCAGTCTCCTGGTATTTGCGTGGGAGCATCTGGTGTACTGGAAACTGCGGCACTGTGTGAAGACGTCCGGTGGGATGGACTTCCTCCTGGCTCTCAGCAGGGTAAGAAACTAGATATGCACAGCCAACAATGATAAGAAAACCACATTGATTAAATCTTTGGAAAAAATATATGTTTTTTTAAATTGCTTAATGTGGCTTTTCCGATGGTTATGTGAATCTAGCCATCCAAGACACCAGGTTATTTTCAAACTTAAATCTCCTAATTCAGACTTTGGAGGAGCTTAAACAGAGTTCCTATCAAGCTGTTTAGAAACATTATCACAATTATTTTTCAACAGTTAACAGAAATAAAACATAGATGCGATATTTTTCCATCATTTCCTGCAGTTTGTTGAGAGCAGCAGACTGGTGTACCTTCAACAAAGAAACAAAAATTACCCGAAACTTTAACTGCAAAGAAAACTACTTAAAAAAGAGTACAAAGATAGTCTGTGGGTCTATACTGACCAGAGAGTTCAAATCTGTCACACAGCCACAGCCTCACAACAATGCACACGTGTACATAGACATGCACTCACACCCAATCTGCTGTACCATCACCTTCACAATCCCATACACAACTGTCAGAGCATAAAATTCAAAATGTACCCTGGTCCTCGAGGATCCAGCAAGTTTTAGATGAAGCATACCTGACTAATGAAATGGATCCCCAGCTGCTTGTAAACGGTCCATTCATTTCCGTCTGGTGTTTTGCAGCAGTTAAACATCTAAAGCCTCCTGGACGTTGGGCCTTGAGGTCCTGAGCCATTTGATCCCTGGGCTACACAAGTATTCTCTTCCTAAGTAATATTACCTTTGCAGAACCTTAACAGCTTATAATTAGAATAATAAATCTATTTCAGTAAAAAAAAGTAGCCTATGAAAGCAGTGTTGAAAGAAAGAAAACAAGTCCACTGAATGTAAAACTTCTAAACCTGTAAAAAACTAAAATATGTTATTTTAGTAAATCTAGAGCAGCTGATCTCTCTGATTTGCTCTCAACCAGAGGAAGAACTAATCAGCTGAACATATCTAATTCCCTTCATTGGAGAGTACTGGTAAATGATGTGAGCAGTGTTCTTGTCTTTGTAAATAGTGATTTCTTCCTTGAAATCCACTTTATGTAGAAAAATAGATTTATAAATTAGGAAGATAGATGAAAGGTTTTCTGAGATCAAGATATGGGTTGTAAAAAGGCACAGATGTGTACTGGTGCTTTTTTCTTACACTCAGCAGGGGTAAGAGGTAGCCAAAACTAGTAACATCATTTATCCCAGGCATCATTCCAGGGTGAGTCCAAGAGTTCAGCGCAGAGTGATCACTTAGCTGTTCCACAGCTATTTCTTTTTAGTGCCACTATTGTTTCTGTAAGCTCAGCTTGGGGTCTCAGAAACATTTAGTGTAGATTTTGTGGCGAAAAAGAAAAGCTACTGAGGAAACAAGGGCAAAAAAGTAATGAGAAAGGGTCTGGAGTTACTGGAGAGATGGGAACAATTGCAAGGTATTGCAAAAGAGTACAATGATGAAGGGGTGATTGGAGAGGAAGAGTAAGGAGAAGAGGGACGGTGAGCGAAGAGAAGTTTGAGATAAGAGGAGAATAGAGTAGAGTGAAAAGACAGTAGGAAGTTTTGGGTTGCAGGGGTGTTGGTGGGGGAGGCCAGAAAGACTGAAAAGAGCAGGAACAGAAAGCGGAGAAGACAGGTGAGGTGAGGAAAAGCTGACTGTGAGGGTGTGAGACTGGAATAACTGAAGAATGGGATTAATTAGCTCCTCCTGCATTACAACACAGAAAACTGCTCATTAAAAAGTGTTGCACCCGAATAAGGAGAAAACCAAATCATGTAAGCTGTGGCGCATTACCTCTGGTTTCATTTCTAGGGCTACACAGCTTTGATATGTCTGTTCTAATATTTGTCTGTGTGAGTTTTCAGCTGTGTGTCTTTGTTTTGGTAGTGTGGAAGCTTTATTCCTATCCATCTGCTCCAAATCTTTCTGCTAAACAACTCTAATCTCCCTTACTTGTCTTGAACATGACTGAAATCTGTTTTGTTTACAGTTGAATGTAATTTGTTCACCTTTCTGTTTGTTCTTGTGGGTATTCAAACATTTATACATGACTAAGTGCTTCTTTTGTTTCTTGTGCTCTGTGTTTTGTTGAAATATCTTCACACTTTTTGTTTGCTTTGATGGGAGAAGCATGCGCATGATTTACTGAATACTTTATTTTCCTGCCTTCATATCTCCTGCAGATTAACTTTTCAACTACATACAGTTGTTATTTACTTTTATGTGTTAACTGTACTGTCGAAATCTGTGAGATAGTTTCAGAGCTTGATGGATATTCTATAAATACTGTTGACCGCTACATTTAAACCTCAGTTAATTCCATTTATACAGTAAGTTTGCAGCTAAGACTATTCATTTTAATCAAATAGTTATATGATACAAACTACGAAGCCACAATTGTTGCTTCATTTGTCACAAAAACAAACAAAATCTCAAAATGTCATACAAACATACAAAACATCAACTTGCATAGCCTGGATATTTGCAATAAATGGAAATGATCAGGGATGGAATAGCCTAGAGTGATGGAAAACACACATGTATATGAATGTCAGGAAACTAAAAATGTCTGAAATATCTGGAAACTATAAATAGAACCGCACAAACTCCTGTACATTCGAACTGAATGCCTATGGCCAAAATGGGTAGACGTGGTCATATTTCCTCTATCCTTTACATGCTAAATATTTAAACTAGTTTTGAGAGAGTTCACATAGTTATATGAAAAGTCAGGGACTGGCAAGGCTTTGTGATTTAATTTGACAAAGTTATTGATTATGCAAATTTGAAATTATGAAAATTAAAAAACAGAATATTATGAGTGGGTATGATACCACTGCAGACTCAAGAGCCCCACAGTGTAAATGCAGAACCATGCAGGGGCCTGTATTATAAATATAAGATAAGGTAAGATATGCTTTATTGTTTCCTCTGGGAAATTTGTTGTGGGCAATAATGCAAGGGCTATAACGCTATATAAAGTAAAGTTGTAACAAACAAAAAGGCATCACAGATACATGGTGACCATAAATAACACAGACCATACTTTGACATAGCAATCCTGAAACAGTTTACAGCACCAATAAAAGAATAGGACTAAAGCATCTGCACAAAATATTTAAAATTGAAAAACATGTGTCCATACCCTAACTAGTTTGGTGACAAAGGAAATCAAAATCAGAGCAGAAATAATGTAATTTTGGAAATAGGCATATTGTTTTTTGTTTGGTTTAATATTTTTTTATTGTTGTATATTTTATATATTCAATCTACATTACATTGGCATTAGAATCTAACTTTAAAACTAAAACAGGATTTAGTATAGCTTGGCATAAGAGGCACCAATTTCACAATCAAGCCAGTGCATCATTTCAGTCTGAGACTTGATGCTGTGAGCCAGAAATGCCTGGACCAATTGTCCTAGAACCCCCTCTTACTGTGTGGCTGTAAATGGTTCTCAGGCATGTCAAACTCCAGTCCTTTGTCCTGCAGGTTTTAGTTGTTTCCCTGCTCAAACATACCTGGTTCTATTCAAATGGCTCCAACACCTTGTTGTTAAGTTTTGTACTATAGCCCATTTATTTAAGTTAGGTGTGTTAAAGAAGGGAAGAATGTAAAACCTGCAGGAACACAGTTTTTCTCCATCTGGGTTATTTGTAACAGTAGCTCTGATTTTTGGCTTCACACAGAATTTGTTTAATCATTTTGCTGTTTGGATGGTAAAGTAGCAGATAGGGGAAAAACAGCTTGGTCCTACGGTGTCACTGGTATCCTTAGACTAACATGTAGCACCTGTGTATTAACTTATAATGGGCTAACCGGCGTAATACATGGAAGAAGGTATGGACTAGTGATCAGAAGGTAAGGTTCAGCTCTCGGAGTGAGTGGACAAGACACTGAATAGATTTTGCTGGTACCATATATTAGGAATAGGAATAGTGAAAATGTATGTACAGTGAACAAGTAAGATACTCGAGAAAAATGGCCATTTCATGAAGCGCTTAATACATCAGATCGCAAACCGGTAATACTAACATCAAGGAATTATTCACAATGAAAACGATACAGTCCACTATAGGCAAACCGGTAATACTAACATCAAGGAATCATTCACAAGGAAAAAGATACAGTCTACCATAGGCAAACCTTTGAGGTTCGTGACCTCACAAATCCCAGCTCACCCTCAGTTCAAAATAACCCACGTCTGGGTCAAAAGCCAAGAGAATGTCCGAGGTGAGTTGAGAATGTCTGTGGTTGTGGGATGGAATGGCTAATTTGGGTGGGTGAGTTCAGTGGGCTGCAAGGAGCCCCCTACCGGCCAGGCAGGGAAAGTATCCGGTCTTCGGCAAACGCCAATCTCTAGGCTCTAGGCCTCCAACAGCCTGCCATCAGTAGGGGACCTGGCCTACACAACAGACCAAGAAACCCTATAAACATTCATTCATAACAATGTACATTGGTTATTAGCAGTAGCTAAGGCTTATTTCAGTGTGCACCAATTCTAAAAGGCAATAGCAGTTATTGCATGACTCAAATAATAAACAAAGTTCAATATTTATTCACAACAATCATTCCCCTTTTTAGAAATTACAATCTGTATTCTGGACCTCATTCTTTGGTAATGAAATCTCATAGGAAAGAAGGACTAATAGGAAGATTATTCAGAATAAAATGTTCAGCTTGTAAACCAATTCATAATATAAAGTGCTTTGCTTAAAGTACATGATATCAATGCATGAAACATAACCAATACATAACCAAAAAGCACTTAAAAGCTTTTAAATAAATAATCAGGTTAGTGTTCTTCCTTAAGATCATCGTATGGCTCTTCATCATTGGAAACAGGTCACAGATTATAACATTTTAGTAGAAAGAAGGCATAAACATCCCGAAAGGGTGCAGGAGACTCCTGCAGCGTGTCTCTTGCCTTGCTTCCCCACTGCCATTACCGGCCCTCTCTACCGGCGGTAATTTAACGCAGAATGATTGGGCGCGCCTACCCACGTGGCAACGTTACATCATCCCACCAAACGTGATGATTCGCTGCTAAGTCACGTGCTACTCAAAAGCAAAAGACCGTGGGAAAAACGTAAGGCATGAATGGAAGGAAATGAACAAAAGGCTGAGCGCAAGTTTACTCCGGGTTACATATATTTTACCCGCTGTTGTTTTTTTCTTTGCATGTACATGTACCAGAAAAGTGACAATAGAAGAGGAAATCAATCGTAAATAATAGATTGAGTGCTGGCAGGAGACCCATGGATGATTGCACGCCCAAATACTACAACAAATGAAGAGCAGCTGTATTTTTATTTGTTGAGCGGATTTCTTAATTGCACCAAGATTGTCTCCCACCAACTTTTTTTTATTGGAGAGAGGAGTGTGTAACTAATCAGTATTCAAAAAGAGTAAAAGTTCAATTTCAGCTATTTATATGTATTCAGATTAAAAACATCTCTAGGAAACAGAAAAGAACCAAGACTTAAATAGTTTGACCAAAATCTACAAGAAAAAAGGGGAAAAAATATTATTTTATAAACATTGATTGTAAGAGTAATTTTTCTAAATGCCCAAATATCCGTGTATTGATATTTGAAGCATACACATCCGATAATTGATTATCCAGTTAGCATTTAATTAATACCTGAATACATATGAAAATCATGCTTGAGCAAGTTTGTTTGAGCTCCATGGTAACTAAGAGCTAATGAAATCAAATGATACCCTGTTCCTACCTTTTATGGTGGTTGGCATGTTGTGTCATGTCTGCCACTGTCTGCATACTAAAAACATTCACGTCAACTAATGCAAAACATTAGTGGGATGATGTGAAGGATGAATAAGCTCATAATTATTTTGCTGCTTTTTTGGAACAGAAAAAAAAAAGTGGAAATGAAGGGGTCATGGAGTGCAGAAAAAGTGGTGAAACCTCTTGTTTGTATCTCTCATCACTCTGTTAACACATGTCCTGCTGGTGTGTGTGACAGTAGAATGTTTGGTGCACCAGAGGCAAAATTCAGACTATAATGTACTACAGAACTAATGTCAGAGGCTTTAATGCAGAAATCTAAACTCAGGCAACAGAATCAAAGTGTTTTTTTCAAAAAGTTTGACAATTTTCTGATTTATTGTTTTTTTTATCTATTTAATTGTATTATGAAGAGCCTGCAGCCATGAGTCAGTCATGCATAACAGGGGAGGAAAATGTCTAATGGGGCTTTTAAAAGACTAGTATTCCAGCTCTCTTACTGGCTTATGTGGACTTACCAAGGACTTATGAAGATGCCAGCTGACTGACTCAGTTTGCACATCTGGTTCCTGGTAGTCTGAACACAGCTGTGTGCTGTGCAAAATTTAAATTGCTTTCCTTTTCCTGCAGCTCTGACGCCGATTCATGTTCTTTCTCTTTTGCATTTTTAAGTATTTCTCTTCTCATATCTTGTTTTCATGCTGCTTATATCTATATGGATGACTTTATCTGGTGAAAGGAATGCATCAGACGACTTAACTTTCACAACTTTCTCTGGTCCCATTGACTCAATGGTCTGGTTGTTTTGCATCTGGTTCTTCTCAGGTTGGCTGGTGGGAAAATGGAAATCTGCGCCTACGTTACCATCCCTGGTCTCGATACGGCTCTTTCTTGAAGCCCCTAGATGACTCCCAACACCTCAGAGTGGTCACCCTGGAGGAGCGGCCCTTCGTCATCGTTGAACCTGCTGACCCGGGCACCAGCTCCTGCATCCGGGACTCTGTTCCCTGCCGCATGCCCATGAACTCTAGGTAATACATAGACCCTATATAACATATGAAGCAATCAAAAAGCAAAAAAACCTGCAGTGGTCTGTAATCATGAACACCTGAATTTAAAAATATGGATCCAGAAAACATTTCAAATTCTGCATGAAGTCCCATTCATTTGAATCAAGTAGGCTGATGCAATGGAGCTTAAACCTGCAGGATAGTGACCCTCAGCCCATGGAATTTCAGCAACTCCAAAATGGAAAAAGGAACAAGTGATTCAATTTGAGAATGAATCAGGTCACTGCCTGGATCCAGGATTTTTTGAAGTATTCTTTACAATGAGGTGATGGGGATAATTTAGCCATTAGAGCTCAAACACGAATGCTAACAATAATGAGCAAAAAAAAAAGGAAAGTGGCTTGGTGGATGTCTGAGCTCTGAGGGCTTCTTAAAGCTGTGATAGAAGCTTGAAACTACAAAGCAAACTAAGGTTAAATATATTTTCATCAACCACAACATGCACAGGATATCAAAATATATTTAGTTGGAGCTAAAACACGGCAATTTTATCCTCATCAGTGTAAACATGTCGGTGGAGACCACTTGGCTACAGTTTTCTCTGTTTTTAACACATTTGTTCAATCCATGTGAGACTATTCATGACATGGTCCTGCTCCTTCATGACATCATGTTACAATCCCTTTCAAACCTGTCCTGCTACAGTATGAAGATCATGACATACATTTACATGCATCACAGTTAAATGGAGCATGCATGGTTACTGTTTGTTGGGAGGCCTTCTTTATGCCTGTCTGGTGCAGATCTCTTCACCCAGTCCAGTTTCAGACTGTGATATTCTTTCTGCAATAGCATTCCCAAACAAGCTAGAGAAACGAGCACATTCCAGATAAATGATACAGGGTGCTGCATTGAAGAGACGGCACAATAAAAACCAGATGATGCTTCTTTAATGCTTAAGTATTCTGATGTTTTGGGCACTGGCCACTTTGCGCACTTGATATTTAGTTGGTATTTGATAATAGAGCATAGGTCTTACAGAGCAGTTATTAGCAGTTATTAGAAACCAGAGCATTAAGTAACAAATTCCTGATAGTCGTACCTAAAACGTAGCTTTTTTTTCTTTTAATTTCTCTTTATTTTTATTATCTTTTTAAAACTTTGTTTTTATCATTTTTACCTTTATTGATCCACTTTATTATTCATTTTGATTTGTATTTTGTAAATTTTTTCAAATAAGATTTTATCTTTTATCTCTTACATCTATAACACCGTCGGTTGTGTCCTACGTTCATCTTTTTTCTTTTTTTCCCTTTACCTTTCTTCTGCTTGTAGCAGAAAGAATAGGCCAGATGTACAGACTGTGTTGCTAGGTAACACAGCCAAGAGGTCACCAAGTGTACAAGGAGCCATCAAATTGGCGTTTGCGATGGAGAGCTGATGGAGCCACTGCAGCCACTTGACTGATACTCATCTAAATGCACTTGGAGGCAGATGTGTGCAACTAGCTCCTGATGTCGAGGTGTTTGCTACTTAAAGCCTGAGAGGGCTAAGGGTATTTCAGGGCACTGCAGAATTCTAGTTGATGCTCAGAATTAGGTTTCATGTTGCTTAAGCTTTGATTGTGCGTAGCTGGTTTTCCTCTGAACTGACAAGTGTTGCCTCTTCAAACACAACAGTCCAAACTATCCGTATAAATCCACTCAGTCTGGAAGTAATAATTTATCATCCTCCTCTTCTCCTGTTATGCCCTCACCCCGAGGGTCTCGTCTATTCCACACTCTAGAAACACTCTCCCTTCTTTTTTCAATTCCTTTAACTGCCAATCACCCCATTGTGGTTGAAGTGTCCACTACTGACTGTCTCGATTGTGTCTTTTCTCCCATCATCTCCTCAGTTTGGTGGTGGATGGCGCTGGGCACATGAAGCACTGCTGCAAAGGGTTCTGCATCGATGTCCTAAAGCGTCTGGCCAAAATCGTCGGCTTCACCTACGACCTTTACCTGGTGACGAACGGCAGGCATGGAAAGAACATTGATGGTGAATGGAATGGCATGGTGGGAGAGGTGAGGGTCTTATTTTAATTGTTAAACATGATTTGAGTAATTATTTGTGCAGCGAGTCATGATTTGAGTCCTTTATGATATTCCATCTTATATTTATCAACTGAGTCATCTCTGTTGGTTTAACATTTGATCCATGATGTCAGCATGGTCCATCAATCTGTTCACCGGCTATATATCCCAGTTACGAGATGTATCGGCATGCAATTTTTAAGTTAACTTTAAAAGAAAAAAATCTTTAAATCCAAAGTACATAAAAACAGCAAATAGAAATAATCTGTTTATCTATAACAGAATGTATTAAGTGCAGTTTAATCATACTGTTATTTGCCAGGACTCTGCATAGTTTATTTAAACCATCGCTTAGCCGTGTTTTTTCATTAAAAACTAAACATAGACAGGTTTCAGGATGCAGTCTGGTTTGGTTGTTTATAAGTAAACATGTTGAGCTTTTTACATTTGTTAGTCAGAAATTAATAAGAGTGGATAAATTTGGATGTTTCTTTGAAACCAAATCAGAACCCCACACTATGTACCGTACCGTACCGTCCTCTTCCGCTTATCCGGGGTCCCCCCCAACACTATGTATAACTCTTATAACATAAATTAGACTCTCTCCCTGTACGTTTCAATTATAAGGAGACCACATTAGAGTTTACAAAGAGTTCAGCAAAGGTCTGCAGTTCAGAGAAAACAAATTGTTGTCTTCAAGTAAACAACAAAAACAATCCCCTAGACGGATTCACAATGTTTTGGCTCACTTTGCTGCTCCAGGCACTGGATGTCTCGACTGTGTTCATGGCTGAATTCGGGGGAACAATGTAGAGGCCAGTTTAAGAAAACTGGGTCACAGTCTGAGGTCATGGATCTTTCTTTCACCTGTCAGTCTGGCCTGAATCTCATCAATTACCTGGAGAACACCTGGAACAACTGGCAAAGTCAAGAGTGGCCTAAAAGACTGGGTGTTATATTGAAGGTTTTAATGATGTTGTCCAGTCTATTCTTTTGTGTCTCAGATTAGATTGTTCCAGTTTAGCTAAAAGAAATGAAAATGAGCACACCAAAGCATTTCCAGGTGGTGTTTTCTAAGAAACTCACAGTTTAATATTACTTCTTGTCATAAAAATAGAAGATTAAAATATTTGACATTATATTTCGCAATCAGAAATGAAGATCTGTAGAATCTGAGGCTACCTCACATGCCGTTCACTGGGATCAAACTTGATTTATTCAGCCATCTTACCATTTTTCAGGTTGGGGTATTCTTTTTAGGAGCAAGTGGCAAGTAAACATTTAATAAACAAAGCTTTCTAGCACTTTTTCAGCATTTTATGTTACATATTGATTATCCTTGCATAGTTAGACATTTCTTCACAGAATTGTATCATTAATGGGGAATGGTCTGACTGGTTGTATACCAGGAAAGACAGAGAATGTCCCTGCTTAGTGTCATGTATTTATAAATATCTCAGGAGGCAGTAGACCCCAGGACAAATGGTAATATTTCCTGCCAAATAGTTTAAAAAAGCAACTTTTATGTGCAACCAGGGGACAAACTCTAAGGAATATTCCTATCTGACTGGAAATATTTTAAATAAATTATTTTTATATCATTACCAGCATTCAAGATACATGAATTTTAAAAAACAAAAAAAAAGAGCTTCACCTTAATGAGAAAGAAAGGAACCTGCTTGAGGAACAGAAGAAATGCATCAGCATCCAATCAACACCTGTTTAAATCCAGTACCGCGTTTGCTTTTCTGTATGAGTGGTGAGAAATGGTGGCGGGAAAACAGACATCTTGCAATGATCCTGATTAGGTGTGTTGCCCGCCTAGTTCTTGTCAAACTTGGCTAATAACTCCCATCCCCGCAAACAGCCCAAAGTCTGGTACCAAGTGGCTCACTTCCTGTCAGAATGCAAATGGTAGCATCAGGGACAGATAAGTGGAAGTCTAGGAGAGTGTGTATTCAGTTGGGACTTAAAAGAAGACATGCCTTGCAGACTGCATTTCCCCTTAGAGTTTCTTCCGGTATCTAGCAGTCTGAGTCACTAATGTGCCACAACCCTTTTTATTTGTGTACGGCTCAGTAAGATACTCTAGCTGTCTTTAATTTATTTGTTTTCCCGTTCCAAAATGCCATCACTTTCTTATGCTGTGTTTTTCTTTTGTTGTGCATACGAAAGAGTTTGATCTGAGGGCCACTGTGAAATTTATTATATCCTGCCTGAAATCCTTTAAAACATGACCCAACGAGAGAGGATTGAACCTGAACTTAAAAGAGTGAAAATAAGGAGGGAGGCTGTCAGGGAGATTATTGCTGGAGAATCCTCTTCAGAGCGCAACGCAGACTGTGGACATGTGCTTCAACATGACTGTGTGTGTGTGTGTGTGTGTGTGTGTGTGTGTGTGTGTGTGTGTGTGTGTGTGTGTTGTCAGATAAACACAAGCTTT
>JAVQJG010099046.1:0-10258 GCA_036024015.1 Craterocephalus amniculus
ATCCATCCATCCATCCATCCATCCATCCATCCATCCATCCATCCATCCATCCATCCATCCATCCATCCATCATCCATCCCCCCATCCTCTCCGTAGCACCAGATGGAGGTGAAGCCGAGGGCTGGCCATGGTCTCCGGGCAGCGTTGCCGTGCCAACGTATCAGCTGCTACACATGCTGTCACTATAAGAGCTCCTCCACGGCTCCTCATCTTATTCTCTCTTTCCGGTGCCGTGCATGGCTTGTTGCTGAGGCAACGGGCCTGAGGAGGTTTTAGCATCTCCGGCATTGTTCAGTGAATCTGTTCATGCCGACATGCATCAGCACGGCAAGTTTTTCCTCCTGCAGTGGGAAGCGCTGAGGATGAGGAGGGAAGCTGCAGCTGAGCTGCACGATGAAGGCAGAAAGCCTCCTTTTATTCTGACTGTGCCCTGTTTGTCCAGCAGAGGGCTCTGTGTCCGGCTAGATTTTATAAATGTAACCTCCTGGATACATTTTATTGGTCTGCTGGAAGAAAAAAAATTGAATTAAATTAAAGGGATACAGCGCAACTTTTGGCCACTAGGGGTCCTGAACCTGTCATTTCCCTTGAACTTACATTTTTACCCATTATCAGCCCAATGTGAGCATTAATGGATGGTTTCTGGGGTCGGTGCAGTGTTTGACATGTCGGCGCTCTGCAGAAAGCAGACATGCAACTCTGCATGAGTGGATCCGTCTCTCCTTGGGTCATGTGACCTGCAGCTTTGCTCTGCAGCTATAAAGCACAGCGGCTGAGCTTCAGGCTGCTTTTTCTTTCAAAGTTGGTCAAATCTGAACAAAATAAGAAGATGAACACGGAGTCTGAGGGGCCCAGAAAGAGACAGACTGGTTCATTTTGCGTCAATGTGGCCTGTGGGGAGTCAGAGGTTTCGCCCCCTAGTGGCCGAAAGTTACACAGCATCGCCAGTGGCGCCTTACAGTTAAAAACAGTAAACGCGAGTCTTTCTCTCTTTGAATTCATGTTATACTCACTTGATTGAAGTCAGTCAGTGACGGGTTATTTGGCTCTACATCCACCTAGGATCCACCCAGGACCTCCGTCCTCCAGCACCCCATCCCCCTGCAGCTCTGTCCGAGCATGCTGAGTGTGATTCAGGTGCTGCTGTCCTGCAGGTTTGGGATGTTTGCACCACAATACCAGCTCCGGGCCTCCAGCTCCGCCTTCCTGCTAAATCACAGGATTTAATAAAAAGGTTCTCCAACAGCTGGTCCCGGTCTGCTGGGACAGGACGGATGGATGGAAGGACATCGTGGTGCATGGACACGTGGTGGGAAACGGCTGACCAATGGGACGACGTCTCTTTCCCTGCGCTCGGTGCAGAATTCCCCGCTTGGTGTGGAGTTCAGTCTGCGGACAGTAAAGTCTAAAAAAGACCAAAATAATCTCTATATATTGACTAAGGAATTCCAGTTATCTTGATCTGAAAGCACACCTGACTCAGGTGTGGAGCAGGGACTCGTGCTCAGCCTGCAGCAGTGACTTTACCTGCTCCACGGCTAGAAAACTCTCAGAATCTTCATCTGTCCGGAGGATGAGGAGTTTCAGTGTGAAGGGTTCACCGCTGAGACCTGCAGGCCCTGAACCTGCCGTGATGCCGCTGTCAGGCTGTTTGTGTTGTGCTGGTTTGATGCTGATTTATCTGATAAAGACTAGATTGTGTCTAATTATGTGCGCCTCCAGCAGAGCAGGCTCCCTTTAGGACCCAGGCGCCTGCTCCTGCAGATGGGAGACTGAGACGCTTCTCGCGTATCACGATTCACATCGCGCCTCTGCGAGCTGAGGAGGCTGCGGAGCGCGTGAGCTGAAGCAAGCACCAGCTCCTGCACGCGCTGCTTTCTCATTTTTATGTTTTCCTTTCACCCCCCCGCCTCGCCCCCCTCCCTGCCTGGCTCGCCCCGTATTTCTGTTTTAAGGGCCTGATTTGGGGGGGAAATCTGTGGGATCCAGCAGCGCGCGCCGTCCTGCCGGCTGGGACCATGATCCGGTTCGGATGCCAGCCGAAGCCCGCGCGCGCACAGCGGTGAATCCCTCCTAACTTTCTGCAGCATCTGCTCTGGAGGTGAGCTCGTGATGGTTCCTGTCAGACACAAAGCGCTGCTGATGCTGAGCGCGTGGGAGACAAGCTCCATCCTTCGCCTGGATTCCCTCTTTTCCTATTTTTTCTTTCATTTCCTTCATTCCATGATTATTTTTTTCGTCGACCTGATGGTTTAATCGGTTAATCGGACCGGATTCCTTCCCAGATAGCAGAGATGTGGGTGAATGGGAGCGCGGGACGTGTCAGTGAATACTAATTACTGTGTCTACCTCTCCCCCTCCGTCTATTTATTTATTTATTTATTTATGTAATTATGTATGTATTTCCCTATCTGTGGCGCGCTGGAGGAAATCCCGGGCATGTGTGCGAGCCTGGCAGCGCGTTACAGGTCAGGGTTAAACTGAAGCCTGCTTCTCTGCAGCGCAGCTGAAGCCATGTGGGGCCCGGAGCCTTCCTCCCTCCTCTGCCTGCTGGCCTTCGCGGCTCTCTGGAGCAGCAGGTGAGTGTTTCTGAATGGATCCGCCTGGAGGCCACGCGGGCATCTCACGCGCATGCATCGTGTTTGTGGGGAGCTTCTGTGGGTTTTATGTGTGCCAGTGGACCGGAGGGGGTCTGCTTGGCCGTAGGGCTGAGCTGAAGAGCATGTAGGGTTTTTTTCTGCTGGAGCTGGATTATTTTATTTTACATCAGTGGTTCCCAACCTGAAGTCCGTGACCCCCCATGGGATCCCCAGAGAGCTCAAAGGGTCCGTTAGGATTTGAAATGTGGTTTCCTCCTGATTCTTTCCTTCATCATATTTTGGTTCTGAATCAGTTTAAATTGCAGTTTCAGTATTTGATATTGCCAATTTTTGTTAACCTTTTATTTAACAAAATTCTCAAACAAAAGCCTTTTTAATCCTTTTTTCTTTAAATGTGGAAAACACACCAGGTAGCCAGACCAGCTGCTCCTCCTGCTGCTATGATGCAAAAAGACAAATAAAAAACGTTTAAAAAAATAAATAAATAAATATATATATATATATATGTATATAATTTTTTTGAGAAAAAAAACAACTTCAACAATAAATGTATTCAAAAATCATGAAACAAAAAAATGCGATATTTATGTGAATCGTTTTATTTATTTTTCCTGTAGAGCCGAGTCAGACATTGTCTTCTCAGTGTCAATCCCGATGGTGACGTTTCATTAGATGGTTTATTCGCTGTATTTGGGGTCAGGGTGGGGCGTTGTATGCACGTGTGCGACTGAAAGTAAAATCTGCATATTTTTTAAATGGTTCTGTTTTCATACTGTATGGTGGGAAGGATTGTTTTATTCCAGATCATGCTTTGTGGCATGAAAATCACTTTATAAATAAATAAAATTCAGCACCCAGATGAGTTGAGGTGATGACAGTTGGTTATTGTTTTGATGTTTCCATGGAAACGGGGTTTTAAGAGCATGAAAACAAAGCAAATAAATTGTCTTCAGAATCTTTTCAGAATTTTCAAACCTATGAAAAAGGTTGAAACTAGGGTCAGTGAGCTGTTGGAGGAGCTGGAGTTTGTCCTCGTGTCCACAGCTTCTCTGTAGACGTTTTAAGTGTCTGCAGACCATGTTCGAAAAACTCTGCAACGCTAGCCGTTTCCTTCCTGTGTGAACGACATGGACGACCCTTTTCTCACGAACCGATGATGCAGTCGCTTCAGTCTCCATTAGGAGCAACTTCATGTAAAAGACAAATGGAGACATTTCGTTTGTCTTCCGTGCTGTGGGCATGTGTCTGAGTGGTCGAGATATTCCAGTTTACTTGCATTAAATCGTTTTAGCTGCAATATATTTTCCTCACTTAGATTTAAATTCCCTGTTAAAGGAAAGCACATTTAAAGGGAAACAGTGTAACCTTTGGCCACTAGGGGGAGCTGAACCTGTAACTTCCTACGTTCCACCCGGCTCTGTGGTTAAACCGTCTCCATTCTGCTGTGGAATCGTGCTGCAGACTCTGACCAGCTCATGGTGAAGTAATCTGGATTTTCTACCACTGAAGGATTGGGTCCTGGATGTGACTGATGCTGCTAGTTATATTTGATCCATTTATCTTGCTATGTAAACGTTAGCATTGGCCTGTAGCTTATGGGACATTGCAACCATAAAACTGAAGCAGCAGTTACTAATCATTCTGTTACTACTTACATGAGATTTACATAAATGACAGGAAATGATTTATTGCATGAAAACCTGCATTACTGGCAGGAAATCACTGCTTTACATGACAGATTTATTTCTTTTACAATAACCTTCTGAGCCTGTTTTCATAACCTAATGTGAATATTTGCACCTATACCTTATTATTTTGCTTTTACTGCCGATATTTGAGGCTTTTTCAGGGTAATCTCACATTACCACGTGGGGTGCGAAGTGTCCCGTGCGATTGGCCAGAGTGGCAGATCAGGTCACTCTGTTGAAGCCACTCATGGACTGTTGACAAAAGAATGTAACACGCCTTGTCAGAAACACGCCAGACCATCCAAATAAAGCCGCTCCATTCCCCCGAGGCTCCGGGAGCCCAGATGAGCGTTTCTGAAAATGACTGCCCGGTGAACGTGCAGCTTTTAAGTTGCTGTTTGTTTTTAAAGTCTGGGATGAAGAGCTAGACTCGCTCTGATCCATGATTCATGAGATCACGCTCCCAGATCCGGAGGTGACGGAGCTCTCTGTGCTGGAACAATCTCCATCAACATCAGATCTGCACCATCCTTGCATATTCAGTCTTTCTTTAAGATGCATTTTTATCAAAGTGCTTTTACTAACATTGACCTGAACATTTTGTCTTAGCTGTCGTCCTTGTTTCTTTTTTTAAATTTAAAAAAAAAATGGTTTTATAGTTTTGTTTTTAGTCTGTGAAGCACTCTGTGCATCTTGATCTGCTGGAAATGTGCTGTATAAATTAACTTGGCCTCGACCTTTTAGGATGTTTTAGTATGTGGGAGAGAAACCATGGTTGCATCTGCAGAAAGAAAGAGAAACAGAAGGAATTGCCGATGTTTTACTAGCAGCTGTGCATGATGACAGAGTGGATCTATGATAACTTGGGGACAGTTTTTAAAAGGAGCATTTTAGTCTGGAGAAGGATGGGCATAATTAATTGACGATGGATTAATCCATCTTTAATTTCATCAATGGCTTTACTTATTAATTAATAAAACTACCGTTTATGTTTTATTTGGATCTCAGAAACTGCAAGTAAGACATGGAACATTACAGGAGAAACAAAAAGGAATACAAAACGTTAAAAGATTGCATAAATAAAGAAAAAATAATAAACAAAAGAGAAATAAGAACAAAGGTTAGAAAAAACATATTAAAGTAAAATAAAAATAATCCAGTTAAAAAAACTTTTATCATAAATCAAAGCTATCTAAATACGTAATTGTTATAACCAGTATCAACAAATTCAAACAATGTATTGTTACAACTTCCGCCAAAATCTAATTTCAATGTATTTTGTTTAAAATTACACATTATTCATACTGTATGTTGTATTGAATGAAATAATTATTTATGTTTCTACCTGAGAAATGTTTCTTTACTAACAGTTTAAATTGATGAATGCTCACGGTTAGCTTAGGAAGTAGGTTCCATGCAGACAAAAGGTAGATCATCAGATCTTTAAAATATATTTATTTTTTAACATAATGTGATGTTTTTCTTTGCTGGTAAAAAATTCCCTCAGCTGTGATTTTCAGAAACATAAGATTTGTAGAAAACATGTGGGTGCAGATTCATGCATGTTGGTTTAGATTTCCCAGTATAACCACTGATCAATCCAGTTTAACTGCCACAGGTCGGGAAACACGCTGGCGTTTCACTTTCACTGCATGTTCATATAGTCTATTGATACAAAATTTAATATAAGATATTGATTTACTGATTGTGAATCAATCGACAATCGAATGCCCGTCCATGTCTTGAGTTTTGGAGATCTGTGTTTAGACAGTCCACTGGTCATGGTGTTTGCCATGAAGAGGACCTGCCAGGGAGCAGGTCGGCTCCAGCTGCATGCAGGACGTCTGCATGATGCAGCCTTGCTACAAACCGTAATTATGTGGCAGATATTCACAGTTACGTGTTGCACAAACAGCTGCCGGTGTGACACCGGGGCGACGCTGTCTAAGATGATAGAGAGCTGTTTTGATTCAGAACACATTATAATTGACTTTTCCACACAACGATGACATACATCTGTGTACACCGGTGTATTTTGTCCTCCCACACACACAGGATGCAGCTGTAAATATATAATAATCTTCAATAAACCAAGTACAAATTACTCATAGCAACAAAAACCCAGTAAAGACGTTGAATAAAAACACCAGCTTGAAAAAATCTGTTTTTTCAGCTGCAGGGGCTGCATGCGAGTAGTTCTTGTGTAAATATTTCAGAAGGGAGCTTCACTCATGCAACATAACATGTGTTCTACCCACACTGGACAAATATAGGTTCAAATGTGGTTCCTAAACATATTTTAGTAATAATTTATCAGATCCTGTGGTTCAGGCTAGCCACACTGTCGAGGCGTCTGAGTAGTTTTTGTACTCAGGAATTCTCAGTGGGGAGGGAAATCACTAGAACAAGCTGCAGACGTGGGCATTAAAATGCATGAAGCTTGAGTAGCGCTACTTCTGTAGCAGCTTTAAGTGCAGGGGTGGAGCTAGAGGGGTGGTCAGGGGGGCACTGGCTGCCGCTGAACTCTGGCTGGACACCCCAGGGACAACTTAGGGACCAGTAGGTATAAAGTTAGAATCCAGATCAAACTGATCCCTGGATCCAGATCCATGGATCTGAGGCTGATATCTGTGGATTTACATGTCCGTCCCTCCCATTGGATCATAGACAGGAAACAGGAAATGATGTCACACCTGTCTCTTCCATATTATTCTGTAGAAGTGGACACTGCAAAGTGGAGAAGCGTTGTGTGTGAATGATTTCCATCCCAACACAGACACACGTCCAGAAAGCTCGCCTATAACAAGTGTTGAGTTATTTTCTGGTATGAATGGAAGTAGATTCAACCCCTTAAAGGCATTATTTCATCATACATCTGTGAAACTGAGACGGGAACAGGGTTGCTATAAAGCACACGTTTTTTAGCCCACCATTAAAACATATGCAGGATCATTTTTAAAATCACATTTTTGGAAAAAATGTATGAAACCATTCTCAAAGTTTTACGACTTGCATGGATCTGCGTATCTGTGGTCATTAAATTCTGTTTTACAATCAGATTTGTTTTATTTTTAACTTGTTTTAATTTGTGTACAGTGAAATGGCTGGATCATAAAATGGCTGCAAGTTAAAACCATGATCACACACTTCAAAAGGCTGTTTCAAGCTAATTTGCAATATTTCTGTTTAACAGACAGAAAACCGTAGTTCATGAAAAACGTGAATTAGCCTACAGCAGTACCTGCTTACATTTGTAGCAGCTTAAATTTCGCTAGAGATGTTTTAGCTTAAAAAGGGATCATTTCGAAGTTCAATTAAATCATTCTTTTGTATTGATTTTCCTTTTTATACGCTGGCAACCAGCCTGCACTGAGCTAGTTTTGCTGTTGAATGTAACCGAGTCCATATTTTGATCAATATTTTATGTCCTAACAGATTGAAAAGTGGGTAGTTTTTAAATAAGCCACATTAAGCCGACGCTCTCAGTGATGGCAGGTAATAGTGGGGTCTGGTCCAAGCAGGAGTGCAGGGACCCAGATGTAAACACTGATTAATGTTGCATACTTTCACATGAGCTGCTGCAGTGAAACAAGCAAGCAACCTGCGGCGGCTGCAGCTTTAATATCTGGATTTATTTACCATGAATCTCTGCACTGATTACATTTGCATACTCTGTGGTGTTTTGGCTCCAAGATCAGAATCAGATGGTTCCTGAATGTTGCCTTGAACTGGGTCAGCCATGATGAGGAGCAATGTGTGTGTGTGTGTGTGTTTGTGCATGTGAGGAGTCTCAGCCAGATAATAATGAGCTCTTTGCCTTCCATAAATCAAG
This sequence comes from Craterocephalus amniculus, assembly GCA_036024015.1. NCBI lineage: Eukaryota > Metazoa > Chordata > Actinopteri > Atheriniformes > Atherinidae > Craterocephalus > Craterocephalus amniculus. The sequence goes on from JAVQJG010099046.1 coordinate 8,121, forward strand.
CCTCTGTGGAAAACTGGATGTAAATGCATCTGAAATGTAATCAGGATTCTGGTTTGTTTGAGTTGATCGTGTCCTCTCGTGTGTCTGCCGTCTAGATCAGTGAACGCCACATCTGAGGAGTTTAACACCAACATCACCCTGTTCACACGCATCCTGGACAGTTTGCTGGATGGATACGACAACCGTCTGAGGCCTGGACTTGGAGGTGAGGAACTGACTGCTGGATGGTGCGTTTGGCTCCCATACACTGATGCACGGTGTAATTGTTATCGTGCAGCTGCACGTGTGGCCTTTTTAACGGCTGAGGGCTCATATGAAGTGAGAACACTTCATTTAACATAAGCTTTCATAGGACCAATAACCCCTGGCAGCAATCCCCCGAAGAATAAACCGATAAACACACTCTGTGCACAGAACATTTCGTTTATATATAACCCTCAGTCTTCTTCCTGGAAAGTAACAGCAGCCTAAGTGGCTGCATTTCACCTCACAGATACTGTGGTGTGTGGGTTTGTCTGTTGCTTGGGGTGAAACCCCCCCAAATTTCAGATAACTAATAAAAGGTACCAGGTGTGCAACGAGAGCCGCTGCATTTCCATCAGCCCTGTAATTCCAGGGCTGATGGTTTAATTACATTAAACCTGAACATTAACAAAAATCTGGTAGTGGAAACACATACATTTAGAAAAACGTCTCAAATATCACACAGGTTTTACGCTCATGAGGTTTTTCAGACGCATCCATATAGAATTATTCCACCAAAGTGTAACGGAAACAGTTTTTCTGCATCTTGCTTCTCTGGACGCGACGTAGCCGGGTCACATGACCAGGTTGAGCGGAGTAAGATGCTGCACGATGTATGAAAATAGATATTATAGAAACTAATAATAATACATTTAATTTGGTAGCGCCTTTCATGACACCCAAGGGCACTTTACAGTACGAACAATAAAAACCATAGGTACAATATAAAGGAAGATATAAATAAAAAGAGGTAATTAAACCTTTAACTTATACACTAAGAGAAAAGCAAGAGACAAATGTTTTATTGCACTATCCTTTTTCTTTTGAACAAGAAAAATACAAATAAATGTTTTATAACAAAAAGTTGCGATTAAAGTTAATAAAATAATGACAGTGAAACGGTCAAAATATGGAAAATGTGATAATAAACTTTCTTCTGGTATTACATACCCAAACCAGTTGGTAGAGACAGTTCAGGCAGGTTTATTTAATCAGTTCTTTACTAAGATTCCTGATAATCACAGAAACATTTGCGCTGCCATCTGGTAGAGCAGGAAGACAAAGGGTTTAACAAGAAAATAAAACCTCCATCCTCAATAATAAACTAAATAAATCAAAAAATTCTCCAGAACATGAAACCAGACCAGGAACACCGTTCAGAGGAAACGCTGGTTTCACATCGCAGTTGTACTTTGTCGAAATTTCAGAAATATTGCTTTTATTTTGTGAGAAACTGTTCTGGTGTTTACAGCTGTGCCGGCAGGGGCATAACCATCCTCTCAGCAGTGCGGGGGACATGTCCCACTCGTACCCCGCGTCCATTAGCCCGTGTGTGTAGGTGCGATGGGAATTGTAAACTAGTTATCTGAACATGCAGTAAGTTAAATCAAGATGGTAAAAGTATAGATTTAGCTCTGAGCGTGGGATGTTGTAGGACGAGTAAATTCACTGAAACCATTCAGGATGCAGAGTAGAGCTTCGTGCTTTGGACACACTGCAGGAGGAGATGTCTTCGGTTTGCTTTGCATCTTCTGCAGCGGGTCCCTCGGTATTCTCACCGTGATTCTCCAGCTCTGGCAGATCATTTCCAGCTGACCCTTCACCCCAAAGCCGAGCTCCTCCCTCAGGACTTTTGAATTTCAGGTTCCCTGGGCTTCAGCTCGGCCCACGAGCCGCCATATGGGAGGCAGACCTCCTTCAGCTCGGCTTGTTTGAGTGGACATGCTGTACAATGACGGTGCCGCGTGGGACAAGCAGGAATGTTAGCCTGGTTACCACAGCTGAGATCAGAACGGACGGCAGATATGTGGTTTTTACCGTTTCCCATGAATCAGCAGCAAAAAACTGTCAACTACAGACGCTACAGATCTATCTATCTATCTATCTATCTATCT
>JAVQJG010099065.1:0-17253 GCA_036024015.1 Craterocephalus amniculus
TTTATGGTAGACATCTGGCCATTTGGAGGCTGGGAGCTGGGGAGAGATCACATGAGGTTATCAGAAGGCTGAAGTGTCGCAGGCCGGCTGTTTTGACGTCCTGCTGAGTTACAGCTCCGTGCTGTTTGGTAAAGCAGGGGAAAGTGAGAAGTCTCCTTTAATCCAAATTAATAATGTTTCATTTATACTGGAATTGTGGGTTGTACCACTACAATTGTGATAAAAGTTGGAGTTGGTTGTGTTCATTAAAACATTGTTTTCTGAAAGCCTGAACTTTACCCCAACATTAAAGATCAATCAGTCCCTTAAACCCTGCTGGCTTGTTGTATAAGTGCTTGTGTTTTGAATAATCTTTTGTTTTCCTAAAATTGGTGTTATTGAGGTTTTGGTTGACACTCTTCTTGTAATGTGAATGTGTAATGTTTATATTGATACAAGTGTGACAGTGTGTGGGTGCTGTCACTGTGTGCCTCTGAATGATCATGCGCCCTGGCTACTTGGCCACGGGGATATCGCTTTGGCTGACTGGCAAGCACGCATGACTCTCACCCAGGAGGTTGTGGGATCAATCCCCGCCCGGGCCCTCTGGTCATTCTGCCACACAAGCATTTTGCAGCAATTACTGTGAAAACACTGATACCATCAGGGATGGAGGGAATTAGAGAATTGGACAGAGACTGAATTTCATCAAGTTATTACAAAAGAATTATAGTAGCTTTAATTAAATTGTGAATTAATGACAGTGGATTCTGCTACTTCACAGAATGACCTCACTGGTCATCTGTCCATGGAGGTAAAGCTGACTTACGATTGTCGGAAACCTGTTGCAGATAAACTCCAAGTAATTATGGCATCCATTTTAAGTGATATTGTTGTCTTTTAGATCCATCCATAATCTTTCTTAACAAGCACTTTTCATTTCTAACCCTAAACCAATTATGTTTCTTCCTTAATAAACAAGGAGGGAAATGTTTAGGACTAATTAGTCGGTCTGGTTGGTTTTCCAAGATGCAGGATTTAGGGAAAGTCTGACATATTCCAATAAGTGTGGCTCATTAAATGTGTTATAGAAGAGGTTTGTGGCTTTTCAGAAAGCAGAGACTGTTTGTGAGTTTTTGAATAAAGTAAAAGAATAAAGTGACCACTATAAACGTAGCATCGGCCAGATGTTTATGGGACTGGAAGAGAAACTGGGACACAGTGTTAACCCAGCATTATATAGTATATTCTGTCATTGGAAACTGGCCAGCAAATCAAACATGCAGTGCCTTGGATGAAAATGACCTAATGACGCAGCACCGGCAACACGCAGCAACACGCTCACTGTCTAAGAGCTCACTGTCGAGCTTTGGAAAGTCTTGTACTAAAGAATGTCCTGCAGGTTGAAACAGTTCTCCCTGATAAAATCTGATAAAAAGACAAAAAGCTTCATATTGAAAAAAAATCAAGCATCTAACAACAAGTGGCTAAAAACAATGATAAAAAAAGACTTAACTGCACTCACCACTCATTTCTTGAAAAAACTATGGGGGGTACAAAGCATGGTCAGTTTTGGTGAGGCTAAATCGAAGGGATGCAGATGTTAGTTATAATAAACTGCTGCACCATGTGACAGTGTGAGGGTCCTGTCATCGTGTGCCTCCGAGTGATCATGCGCCCTGGCTACCTGGCCACAGGGATATCCCTATGGCTGACTGGTTAGTGCGCATGGCTTTCACCAGGGCCCTCTGTTGTCCTGCCACAACCAGTTGCACCATTTATGCATATTCACTGCACAAATTGAGTGTCCATACCTTTTTAAATCAACACTTTTCACCACCACAGAGGGACTATTAATTTGCAGAACAGGACATGTAACCAGGACCTTTTGGCTTTTTACCCTAATAGTGAACAAATGAATAAAAGATTTTGACAATAACTATCTAATAACAATTTAACACAAAATTAAAACAATAAGTTTAAAAAAATCTCAGGGTTATCTACAGGGTTATACTGTCATACTTCAGTTATTCTGCCTCAAACAAAAAAGCCCATCGAGTTGCTTTACATGCCAGCTGCTAGTAAATCAGGTTTTTATTTATTCTGTAAGGAAAAGAGAAGAGAGCATCATATCTGTCACTTTATTTCTTTAATATTTGCAAGTTTACAATACAGCACAACAGAATGGGAATAAGTAGCATCACTAATCTAAAGGCAACCAGCTGCAGAGCTGATACATTTCATTACCAATCAAGTCACTCACATAAGCAAGAAAAAAGTACATTGAATGTTCCACAGGTGAATATTATTTATCCCAACAAGATGTCCTCCTCTATACATTGAATTCATGAAATAATTTAATGATCTGAATCCAAGCAGGAAATGGGAAAAGAATAATGAGCACAGATAAATAGTCGTGGATATATTACATGGTAATTTAAGAGAGAAATAGAAAATGCTATATTTCCTGGTCTTAACTTAGCTGTCAAAAGTTTTACAATGTCAATATCATTTCAGTTGTATATTCCTGCTGTTGTTAAGGATTGAGCCGCTGCTGACATTCACATCAGGCTCCACGTTGTCCTTTTTTCCATCATACCTGATGCCAATTAGATTGAAGATATTTGTCAACATGACGTCAACAATCTCGTCCTCCTCTGATGGCTGGATGGAGGAGAAAAGAATATTTGTGAAGGAGCAAAAAATACCTTAAGGACCCGAGTTTGACATCTGTGCTCTTAACAATTTCTGGTTCTGAGCACAAATTACCTAATAAGTACTTTAAAATTCTGATTTCAGTTTGTTTCTTTTCATGCAATGTGAGATACTGACACCTTGAGTAAAGTTAGATTATTCTGGCAAGTGGGGACATATTTTGCCTTTTTAATGTGCCATGGCAAATTTAAATAACATAAAAATGAGAAATAAAGTCATGCTGGGAATTAAGACCAGTGGATAAAATCCTGTGACAGCCATTAAAACAAAAAAGTCATGATGAAAGCCATATTGTCTGTATTCAGTGCATCAATTAAAACTCATTAAAATCCACGACAAAGTCTAGCTGTTGGAACTCGCAGCTCCTCTGTGACTTTTTTATAATGGTTTAGATTGATTTGATTTGATTAGATTTAGATTTGATTTTGTTTATTGCTATTCTGCTGTCTGTACAATCAAATGTAATCAGATGAATGTGTAAATAATCTAATATCCTCAGTACAAAACTAAATCTATTTTACAGCTGTGGCAGTTGAACTATGCCAGAACCTAGAGAACTATTGACCTTTGCAGTTTATTCATAACTCTGCTGCTCCAGTCCTCACAAAGGCCAAGACAGCAGACACATCAGTCCAGTTCTGAGGTCTTTACTAAAAGTTTCTAAAAGTTTGTTTTGTTTTTATGTACTTTTTTCCAATGTAAACCACCTTGAATGGTCCTGGACATTACATGTGCTCTATAAATACATTTGCCTTGCACTGCCTGGTTTGTTGTGATTTCTTTTTGTTATAGCTTCAAATTAGATCAAAACAAGGCTGAAGAAAACTGCTTATGTTTTGAATGCTAAAAAGACCTGTGGCTCTGCAAATATCTAACAAGCAGAACTCATGAAATGAATCCAAGCAATTTAATTTAAATTAATTGTACTCATGAAAAAGAAACTGAACCTGCTGAAATTGGCTGATGACTTGTACAAAGAAATGTCAGATTGTTTAAAAGAATGGAGCAAAGATAAAGAATGATTTCAGCTTCACACCCTGAACACCTTAATCAAGTGTTCATAGGGTGTAATATGACATTAAAAAGTTCCATCAGTAGCAGTTCTGTAAGGTATTATAGAAACCTGTTAATCTCCGGATCAAAAGAATTAGCTTCCTTTCTCTCTTGTTACTGGCTGATGAATGGGATTGTGAACTAAAACCAGGTACGTCTGCATAATGTTTACACAGAGACCAACCATGATTAGACCCTGCTGCCTCTCTGAATGTGAGTTCCACAAGTTTTATAACAAGTTATTTTCCCAGCTAAACTTCTTGTTTTATATCTTCACTACAGAAAATCTGATGTTTTTAATCAAAATGTGTAAACGCTGTTTTTTGGGGAATCTGTGCCGTGTAATGACTGTCACAAGTTGTTATATTATTCAACAACATGCAGCAAAAACCCATTCACAATAAACCTGATTACTTCACATATTAATGCCTAGTAATTTCCCATAGAAAATGGGACTTTATGCATTCATATTATCTGCACACACAGCAATAGTGTAAAAACCCACATTTAGGGTCTAGAAATGCATGGGAAAACTATTCTGTAAATCACTACAAGGGTCTCAAGTTAATATTTTGGTTTTGCTTGTCACTCCAAAGCTTGGTTGACTCAGCTTTTTTCTAATGAGTAAAGTCAAAAATACAGGTTGGCTTATCTTTCAAAGTTTACCACTCATTCGTTTTTTGGAAAATCTGTATTCCATCCATCGATTTTCAATACAGACTTATTTCAGTTCGAAAGACTAATTAACGGTTCATTTTGAGTCTCAGTCCAGTACTTGCATCGTCCTCCCAAACAGTTAGAAACTGCATACGAAAAGTATACCATGACCATGTAAATATTTTTCTTTTTAACAAAATATTCATGATTATTCAACTAAATAATACACATAAATGTTTGGAGTACACATATCATATAAGTCATGTGGTAATAACGTATGAATGCTACTGTCCTGGTGGACTTAAAGCAACAGAGGAGTTCCCAGTGACACAGCAGACATATTGAATGTAAGTACATTACACTGCCTGATAAATAAATTAAGGCTTCTGAGTCACTTTCATAAAGATGCCCCCGGAAAGTATAAATGGGAGCTCCAATAAATATGAAAAAGTGTTACGAACTAAATAAAATTGTGATCTAAAGTGGAGTTAAACAGAAGAATGAGTTTAAAAAAACTTCTAAAGACAAGTATTCATACGTGAATCAGTATTTTTGTTTAAAACCAGGAAAGAAAGGAACTAAGAAGAAAGTGATGTGTTGTTATATTACCTTGTGATGTATTTGTTCTTCATTTAGAGCCACGAGAATAACTGAGATGAAGAGGTTTAGCAACACAAACGTCATGAACACGATACAGGAACCAAAGAGTAATCCACCGAGCACAGGGTTGTTGTCCAAAACCTGGAGAACAGCACACCAGTAAACAACTTTTAATTCTTTATCCATTAAGTATCTTGGATTAAAATGTTGTAGTTCGGCTTGTTTCCCAGACATGAACCCCTAATCCTTAGTCCTAACTGGTGATAACTTCACTGTCATTTAACTGATCTATGGTACTTGTAATCTTTCAGTAGGAGCCCAACATTATTCTCTTCTTAAAACATCCCCGCATTGATATCCCTGTTCTTCCTGCCTGGAAAATCTGCACAGTTTCCCGTATTGGTGCAGCGCATGTAGACGTGGCAACAATAACTTTAATTTTACTTGAGACAAAGTGAAAATGCAAATGAAGATGGTTTTTTTTTCAAAAATAGCTTCCACTCTCAGTCTAAATATTTTCCCTGCTACAACACACCTGATTCAGAGGGAAAGGTTCTGCTTGTCAACATCTGCACCAGCCTGTTAACAAGCTAGTGATTTCAGCAGGTGTGCTGCAACAGGGACACATTGAAGGGCCATTTATGCTCCCCACAGAAGATGGCTACACCAGAGAACCTGCTGGACTGGTGTTGGTGACCCCTGGACTAAAGTTTCACCCACTGCTAAGAATTATAAAAAGGATAAAAAGCTTGTTTGGTATGAGTTGCCAAATGATTCTTAAAAGATATTTCAACAAAGAAAAAACGTTACCTGCTGTGAAAACTATGACAGGAGAAGACTTCATAACTGTTAATAAATGTTTGACATATTTTATTCTTAAAGTAACAATACTTAACTTTGTGAAAAGGCCAGAAATCCATGTCTGGAAACCAATGCAAACATGTTAGAAAATAGAAGATCACTCACGTCATCATAGTTAAAGATGCCGACTTGCAAATTGATGATGGTCAGAAGAGAATCTGCAAAGCTTTTATAGGACGAAACCTTCCAGCCGTAAATAACGTTGCTCTACAAAGATATTAAACATTGTGTCAGCACAAAAACTGTCAAGTAGACAAAAAGAAAGCACCCAAGAACCATGATCAGTGGCAATGACATCTGCAGAAATACTTTCTAATTACTTTGGGATGAGTTTCAAAACTTCCAAGTTATCTGTTTAACACAAACTATGGGTTATTTTATTAGCTAGCTCAGTGTTGCATGAGGGTAATGTTTTCCTGTTATATATTATCAACCAATCAATGTAGAAAAAGGTTCACCCCGGTCTGAGGGAAACGTGATTCTGTATAAAATGAATTAAAAGTGAATGAGATGATTAAACTGTAATGGTAGGTTTGGATGCAAACAAGAACTAAAATCAAATACTAATAATTTGAATAAATCAAAAGGTCCCTCGTCCAGTATTGAAACTGGACCAATAAAATGTTCTTCACTGGCATGTTTTGCAATTATTTCTGTTTTGATGTGTAGTTCCAAACACCACAGTATATACCAGACTGGTATAGCCAAGTATTAAAATATCCACCTTTCAGTTTAATACCACAACTTACTAATCATTTTATTTATCCAGGTTATACCTCAAATTTGACCCACTGCATAGCAATGGTTGGAATATCCATTTGCAGTTTCATGTTTGAGTTAATGTGAAGTTTAACATTTTGGTGCTTTTTTTCTCTCTCTCTGCCATCCCTCTGCCTCTCTCTCTTTCCATCTCTGTGTGCTTTTCTGTTGGTTAGTCCAGTGGTTCCCAAACTTTTTGAGCCACGCCCCCTAGATAAAATATTTTGGTGTTCACAACCCCCCCTTCCACAGTGACAGTGATTTATAAATGTATATGTATATGTATTTGTATGATACATCGAATGGATCATCCTGCAGCCATTCTCTAAATATGAGTACAGTAAGTCTTCATTTATAAATTAAATCTATTATAAAAATTTTTTTGACCAGTCGCCACAAATAGTGACAACTGATGAGCACAGAGGGCTTTATTTGTGGGCAGCGCCAGTTTCTTCAGGCCAATCAGCTGCAACAATTAAGATCAGTGTGATTGTAGTTTTATTATCAAAATGTAGTTTTGATAGGCCAGTCAGGCCACTTAGCCTGGGCCTGCATCAGACCTCGCACAACCCTTACATACTGACTCAGTACATTTAGATAAAATGTCACATCTCTGTTTTTGCACACAAAGGCAGTTTGGGTCAAATTTTAATAAATAAAATTGTGGTTTTAGAGGATCTTGGAGCTGTGAAACATTTACAGGCCATTTTGATTTTATTTATTTTTATTTCCTTTATTTTTTCATGGGAAGGTAGTGTCAGAGTTGACAGGGCTGCCTTTGGTCCACAGAGACAGACACCTGCCAGTCTTTCAAGGGGCACGGAACATTATTATGGTATATGAGCTGTGTTGTGATAATTTCATTATATCCTGAGGCTCTTGTTACCTCCTGCTTGTATCCAATGATCTACAGAAGTTTTATCCTTATACTCACATAACACCATTCTCAGCACTTTTCTACAGAAAGTCTTATTCTCACTGCCTGGTTGTGACCTCCTGACCTAATAATACAGCACTCAAATATGTTTTAGTGCTCCACATCACAGGACATGGTTCCTCCATGATGCTGCTGACCTCAGGTCATAATGTTCTGGTTCTTCCATCTAAAGTTGGAATCAGCCTGACAAGCCTGATACTGAATCATACTTCAGTAAGGAGCCGTCACTCCTGTAGCTCACAGCAGAAAGACAGTATGTGAAACAGTCCCTACGTCTGATCTTAAAAAAACAAGGAGGCTGATTGTGATTTGGAGGGGGATGTTTTAGAGTAGAAAGACAACATGGAAGAAAACTCTGATTACAGCTCATCTGATGATGGATGGAGAGGAAAAGGCAGCAATGTAGAAGTAATGTAAGGGAACAGAAAATACGTAAAGATAACTTCTGTCAATCAAGAAACTGCAAAATTGTAACGACTAGTTTATAATAAATATTTAATAATTTAACATTTTCTGTTCTGCATGATAAATTTTAATTAATTATGGGGCGATGTTAAGTTCAACTAGTAAAACAGCCACTTCACGTTCAGAGGATACAGCACTTCCACAAGGTGTACAGACCCACCTGAAGCATTTTCCGGCATGTCTAATCCCTTGCTGCCCCCCCCCCCCCCCCTCTATCCACTAAATGTAAAGTCCAAGAAACCTTGGACTTTACCAAAGAAAATAAAAATAATAAAAAAACACGAAAGGATGATTTTTTTTTTTTTTGATATAGCAGGGAAGACTGGTAAAAAGATGGTTATAGTATAAATTAAAACAGTTCCAAAAGGTTCATGTCATTAGTCAGTTAAGTCTATTTTACCTACAGTAAGTTCTTATGGCTTTTATGTAAAATGATATTGTGTGGCAGATATTCTTTTTTTCTCTAAAAACATGTATTGTAAAACTCAAAGAAATGCAGTCTTCTCATACTGTAACTAATAAGTACCCATGATAACGAAAGATGTTCAGAGCACAAAATATAAACTGTGTGTAAGAGTTAAGGAAGAAGGGCTTACGGTTACATATAGATAATTATAGCTAGAGGACACTTTAAAGAAGATTGCTTTCTCATTATACGTTATATGGGTATTTTGCATAAAAGATGCCCTCAATGTCTTTGCCAAAGGGCAAAACTGGGCCCTGTAAAGCTTCCGTGCAAAGACACTGAGATGGATGCTCAAAGACACTCAAATTTGTCAAAACTTGAATGGGTCTATGAAGGAGAATGGAGAGAAGAAAGAGACATGGCAAAGACTTGGACCTGCAGTCAAGTAAAAGGGTTTATGTCTGTTAGTAACATAAATCAAAAAGTAATGACAATATTTGGCTAGAACTTTCTGGAAATCTCTGAAGGTTTAGGTGTGATCAGGATCAATGTGTGGATTCAGGATTTTGCTTTTTTCTTTATTTTTTACCATGCAGTGATGGGGATAATCTTGCCATTAGAGCTTCCAACTCTAAAATAATGCCCACAACCACTGGCCATAAAATTCCACTGGCTCTGCAGCGGTCTGAGCTCTCTGAGTAATTCTAGTTCGTACTTTAATTGAAGAAACATTTCAAAACACTCCGAAAAAATGTTGATACTCACTGCAGTGGAGTATGCCACAAACACAATGATTATGATCACAAGAAAATTGGATATGTCATTCCACGCCCGCTGCAGTGCAGCAGTCATCATGTTCATCTTGGGGTTCAGTCTGAGCAGATGCCACAGTTTGACAGTGGAAAGAAGGACGATGAAGGCGATCAAATACTGAAGCATGGAATCAGCCGTGGCTGTCTCATAAAAACTGGCAAATCTGCATGGAAAGTTAAAACATTTCAATCAAAAGCTGGAACAAAATCACTGAATTGGTATGTATGAATAAAAGAATCATGCATGTTTTCATGTTCAATAAAGTGTATAGCAGATCGCTATTTGTTAATCTCACTGGTCTTTGTGGTTTTGGTAGTAGGTCACATCACGGTCTCCAAGTAGGGTCCTCTTGATAAAAACAGCCACTGCACTCCAGCTCAGGAGAATGATGCTCAGGTCCAGAAGGTTCCACTTGTTTCTGAAGTAATTCCAGCGCTGCAGCTTCAGTAATTTGCCCTTTTCAGGAACAGAAATCAGAGCGAATGTATTAGCTCTTGTGATGCAACAGGGGGCCAGACTGTGTCCATGCCACTGTGTGCTCAGGCTGAGGTGCAAGATGAAATATGGTGGGAACCTTGTTTGAAAAGTCTGCAAGAATAAAAAAATATATAGGTATCTTTTCCAAATGCAAATTTGTAACAATATGAATTTTCACTTTCAAAACTTATCCTAATTTTAAAAAGTGATGCATATAAATGTGGAGGTTCAAGATCATGATGATCTGAGTGAAAATGAAAGAATATTCAAACGCTTTTAACCAGTTTATACAATCCAGTGCTTGGCGTTCTTACTGAAATGTACATTTAAGGAATATGAATATATATAACTTTAATATAATAGAAGATAATATAAGCATATAAAATATTATTTTATATCTTCTTTAGGGTCTAATCTTAAAATAATAACTAAACTTCAAAGCAGTGTTAAAATAATTTTCATCACATAACATAATTTACTCTTGTTTGCTTACATCACTAGTCTTCAGGTGCTGTAAAAGACAGACAATCAGAGATCATTGTATCATTACAGTTAATGATAGACACCCACGAGTATAAAAAAAAACAGCTCATGAAGAAAGTGGGAAAAATGACCACTAAATTATGTCACGAAACCAGAGAAAAAAAAAGATGGAAGAAATAGAAAATGACACAAGATTAATGTAATTACATCTAGCAACAAAATGCCATCAACATGCAACCTTTTTTATGCTAAAAGCAGAGCAGAGCTGGACAGTGTTTAATAACAGCTGCTGTTAGCTGTTCAACTAGAAGTCTGTCTCATAGACTTAGTAAAGCTCTGGTTTGAGTGATTCATGTGAGCCATAGTAGATCATAACAGTGGCATGTATAAAGTATGAGTTTTGAATGCTCTGATGAAATATTGATTAATTATTTTTGTAATAACCAAATATTTCTTTTACATTGTCTAATATATGCACATTATCAAAAATAGAAAAAAGAGGCAATGCAGTACATGGTGCTGTTACATGTGGCTGTTAACTGCATCACAGCTTCTTCTTTAGTCCTTTCACTAGTTGCATGTGAGTTATGATGCGCACAGTGTTGCCAGATAAGATTGCTTAAAACCAGCTTTAAACCTGCCCAAGAAGTTTAGAATGTATATGTTGCATTATTTGCCCAGACTTTGTTTATGTGATGCAAAACTAATTTCAGACACATTTCTGACAATAAAAGAAAGCATGAAACTTATGTCAAACAAATATAAGACAGGATTTTGCCCCTATACTGTTTTATTTATTCATTCATTCATTTACATTTTATTTGTCTACCACAGAATAAGATAAACAGTTGCTGAATGGAAAAACTGCTGGATTTCTCCTCAGCATGACAGGTGGCTGTGTGGCTACACTAATCAGCCACTCTGACAGGAATATGGAAGTCATATTTTCCTTTTAAACTACTTTTCATTCACAGTGTCTGATTTTTCTTTTTTATGTTGCACAGAACTATTGGCAACACTGAAGCGGTGACATAAATCTCATATGGTTATTTTCCACACTTTGTAGGCTATCTGTCTGGTATAGTTGAGTAGTCTATTTTACATGGGAACTTAACAGAGTGAAATGGCACCAACATATCTGAGTAGCAGCTGCAATAGGAGCTGTTTCAATTGTCTTAGTAGGTAAGAAATAAGCTACAATGTTCCTTCATCCCCTCCCCTCCTTTAGTGGAGGAAACACCAGCCTAGCCTTTGTGAAACTGGGGGTAAATGTGAGGACAGTGAGATGAGTGGGAGCACCCTTGGACATGTGCACTCTTGCAATTTTTTCCAATAATTGCAAACCTTGGCAACAAAGTATTGTATATCTTTACTAATTTGGTATATTCCTTGTATAACATTGGATGAGATTGCATTAGATAAAGTATCTTTAGCACAGTTTGCATGCTTTCTACTGAATATTTGTACATTAAGTGCTGCAGATAGAAAACCCAGTGTAAGTATCACTGAATCTGTTTGTAGCAGAGTCATCTTTCCTGAGTTCTTTTAAAATTCTCCTAAAACCTGGAATGTTTTCCATCTATGTCAAGGAAAAGATTAATTTTTTAGATCAGTCAACTTTATGTAGTTGCAGTTATGGTTTAATTGTTTAAAAAGTACATTTTTGTGTTTGTTTATCATTGGCTTTGTTTGGCTTTTCATAATCTCAACAAGAGGGAAGTCTAAGAGCATAAAAAGTATACTGCGGCACAGATAAAATAAAAATAAAAACAATCTATTAATGGGACGTGGATAACATAATCACATCACATTTTACCTGCAGGAACATGTAGTAGAGAATAAAAATCATGTAAATGATCTCAGCTGCCATAACGAAGAAGTAAAGGCCGCCTGTCGACTGGTAGAGGCGAACACTCTGCAGCTCACTGTGGAACTGAAAAGCTCCTGAAAAGCACGCAAGATGGTTTCATTTAAATTCAACCAAGAAATGTAGAATGAATGTTTTTTATTTAACCAAGCATTGTTCATGTGATGCAAAACGAACTTCAGACATATTTCTGACATTAGAAGGGTATTGTATCTCATCGAATGTTAGTCGCACATTATCTCAGATCAAAAAATGATAAATAGGACCCTAACAAATCTTAAAAAAAATTAACTTTAATAAAGTTGTAGGAGAATTATGATTGTCAATCCTCCAGTGAAGCACTTCTTACCTACTGCTGAGGTCTCCATTAACAGTGTGACAATACAGAAGAGGTTCACATTGGCATTATACACCGTAAACTCAATAAAGAGGGTTCTTGTGTACACATCCAGCCACTTATTCCTGTAAAGATTCTCAAGTGTGCTACAGTGGAAGAACAGAAGAATATTTTAGTCTATATCTGCATAAACGTATGGTCAACCAACACACACTTGACTGATAGATGAAATGCAAACGGAAAATATTCAACATTGACAAATTGAACATACCTTCTGGCATTTGGTAAATTTGGGCCAAGTTCAGCCACAAACCCTCCCCCCCTGTAGAGAGCCAGTTTCCCCCAGACGGGGTTGGCCCTGAGCTGAGCCTGTGTCTGGTACTTCCAGGGACTGGAAGTGGTGGTAGAAACATTCCCCTTTCCTGTGCGGTTCCATCCAGTTCCATAGGAGTCCATGTCCTCCGCTTCCCATGAATACGGAGCGTGGCAGTCTGGTACTGAGGCAAGCATGGAGTCTGCAATCTGGCAGGAGTTTTTCTGCACTCTCAGCTGACGTAGACGGGCATTGCCCACAAGCTTGGAGTTCCCATCTGTGATGAATCCTGAGTCACAGCATTTTACAGTTAAATAATGATCACAGACACTAGCTGTTGTTTACACCGATCATTCATCTGCCAAAAATGCAGCTCCGATCAGTCAGTGTGTGGAGTTTCTACTACTGAGATACTAGGAATAGACCCTTCAGGCTACTGTGAGTTGTGGGATGGACTCTTTATACACACAACATTGTGTTTCCTAACCACAGATTCCATCAGATTGGTATCTTGAAAGCCTGGAGGTCAGGTGAACACCTCACGTTATTTCGGTCAATGTCAGAATACAAGTTTTCCCAACAGAGCATTGTAGTTTTAGAAGAAGAGCAGCGTTGCTTTGCTTGTCAGAGGTTTTAATGCTGTGGCTGATCAGTACAAAGTTTCTACAATTTGCGACGGATGGAAAGTTTGAGTTCATACAGGCTAAAAAATAGAATTAAGCTGTTGCTTTGTCCAGCATCAATTGACTTAAAGTTTATTAGGAGTGGATAGCACATCTTTAATGATTTTGACACAAATGGAGACAAAGGTGCAATTACAAATTTCCAGATGGCTGCAAACTGATTACAGCTCTGGTCACAATATATAAAACATGATGTGACACCAACTGGCAGCACTAATTACTGCTTCATCTGGAATAAGCCTGCCCAAAGGACTTTAATAACAACCAAAATTAAAGCTAAACCACTATGTGATATGAAAAAATAAAACCCAATTAGATATAAAATGCTAAAAGCATTTTGCTCCATCACTGTGGAGTTGATCAGTTTCGTGTCTTCAGATGAAAGCCAAAAGCTGGCTTTTCTAAACAACCACCCAGGTAAAAAAAAAAAAGAAAGAAAAATCTTTTCACACCTTGGTAAACAAAGATCATTTAAAAGTTGTTTTGACATGAAGCTGTACAAATCTTCTTAAATGTTTCGCTTCACTGAGTAAAGCACCTTATCAGGCTTTTAGTAGAGGTAGCTTGTGTCGTAGAGACATGGAAGTCTCACAGCAACAACAGAAAATCTTCCTCCCGGGTTGTGTGTGTTTATAATTATGATGAATTTCTACCTGGATATTTTCCAAAGAGGTTAGTCAGCAGAGAGGAGTTGGCCCAAGTGAACACATCCTGAGGGTTCATGCTGTCTGAAACATCCTTGGAGAAGCTTTCTCTAATGTGTTGGTTTAGGAAGAAAGCATTGGGATCTCTCTGGCCGTATGCAACCAGCAGCAACATCCACATGAACCCCACATAGGCTGCAACACACCACACAAACACACACATCAGAGAGCTGTTTAGTTAACATGAAAGGTTCGACTTCATGACCAACCTGATCAGGATTTATTCTTTCCTGAATGATTCCCATCTTCTTTATGTATTTTCCTGAATTTTTAATGGTCGAGTTGACTTTCATAAGACACAAGTCCAGTCATATTAAATATGACTGCATACTCACCAAAAATCTCTCTGAGGAGAGCAGCGGCCTTCTGTTGCATAATCTTGTTCCTTTTCATCCTCTCAATGTCTCCTGGAGGAGGTGGCTCATAAAGACAGCCATACCTTCTGCTGATATACGAGTCCTTAAAGTCACCTGTGGGCAGAGCTGTATGATTTAATTATGAATCTATATTGGAAAAAGACAATGTGTATGTTTTGTTGTATTTACTCATCACCTTCTTTTCTGTTATTGCTCAGTAATTCCACATTTTGGAAATCGTCCTCATCAACTTTCTTTATTAGCAGTGCAAAGAAGACTGCAAAAAAGATCACCTGCAGCAGAAAAAGACTTAAAGTTAATAGATTTAGAATACAGAGTCTAGATTCCTGAGAGCTGTGAAATCAAGCCTCAATATAAGCTTTAAATCTACTAGCCATGCTGTATGGGATTAGACGGTTTTTCACCTTCAGTGGCTGAATGAGAAGAAGGCTCTGGAAGAAGGAGACAATCATAGACACCAGCCAGCTGATGGAGCGTTCCTTGCCAAATTTGAGCCCGTACATCATTGTGAAGTATCCTGACACAACACTGGTCGCCATCACCAGCAGCCAGCCGATGATGACAAACCACCAGGGTAGCATCCCAGAACAGCAAAGCCTTTTTTTCTGACCATCTGCCGCAGTGGAGCTGCAACCAAACGGATGAGAGGATGTGTTTTATTATAGCTGCTCATCATATGAATACATCTATAGACTTATATGGGATGAAAATAAAGTGAAATCTGTACTTCTCATTGGTTGGTTTGTCTACTTTGATGCTGCTGGTTTGGGAGAGCTGATCTGCAAGGAAGCTCTTCATGCCCTGAACTTGCTGCAGGGCCTTGCAGTAACTGTGGGGGCTGGGGAAGCTGGAGGGGCCCAGCACATTCATCTCATTTTCTATGTGACACAGCTGTCTGTATAAATACTGGGTTTTGTTGCTGTTCTTTTGAATCCCCTCCTCTGCTGATGCAGGATGCAGGCTGACGCTGCTGTCTGAAAATGTACAAAGTCTTGATACAGTGAACTGTATCCAACTCACATTGGCAGCACAGGCAGTGGTGTGTTTGAAAAGATAGCAAAAATACAGTCAGATTGATTGATTCTGCATAAATTGGAGAGTTGAGACTATTGTTGCATGTTTATTTATTTGTTCCAAACAGCTAATGTATCAACCGTATGTCAGCAGCATGATAAACAGAGGATGGACACACCTCTTTAAAAGGAATGTGTGTCTGCTCTTTTATTCAACTACAGGTACTTATCAGAAAATTAGAATATGCTAGAAAAGTTGTTTTATTCAGACAATTCAACATAAGAAGTGAAATCAATACATTTTATGTACTAAGTACAGATGCAAGAGTTTACTTTCAGAGGTCTGAATTTTTGTATTTAAAATCCATTTTTTATTGATTTCAAGCAATATTCTAATTTTCTGAGTTTTTAATTTGAGGTTTTCTGAAGCTGCAAATCCTAATAAACAAAAAAGAAAAGTTGAAATTTATTGATTTGCCCAATATTAGTTATTTTCACCTTTGAAGTTCAGTTACAGAAATGCATGCACTTTTTCAGGATATTCAAATTTTCCGAGTAGTACCTGTAGTTTTGCATAACCTTCGATAGGTCTGATTACCAGGGTTAGAGAGAGGATGATCTGTTCAGTCAGATTTGTTAGTAAACCCCTACAAGTAATTCCAGTAAAGTGGGACTTGTTTTAACGGAACTGTTGGTCAAATGTGCAATTTTCCCAGCAAGAAAATCGAAAGTTTAGAACACCGTTCATGAACTGACTTTACCTTGAGCTAACATATATCCAAATGAACTAAGTTTTAGCCCTCTAATAAAATTCACTCACCGTTCTGTCCAAACTCAACAATAATAATTATAAAATTTATTTATATAGCACTTTGCATACATAAAATGTAACACAAAGTGCTTCACAAAAACAATAAAAGCAATAAAACTGTGTCCCACCCACCCCAACATATAAACCCACACACTCATAAACACGCACACACCCACACACCCACACAGCTACACAAATAACACAAAAAACAAAGTCGTGTGACATGGTAAGGCACTGAGGATCCAGGCAAGAAAAACACCACCTATAGGGGGGCCGTCCATGCGTAGAGGGGCCATGCTCCACAGCCGCACAGAGTACCGCACAGGGACGATCCCCAACCCGGAAAGACCAGGGTAATCCCCGCAAATACTGCAGTGCAGAGCCCTCTGGTACCCCCAGCCCAGGGGATCCCCACAACAGCACCGCCACAGGCAGAGCAGACACCCCTCCCAGCCCCCATGAGAAAACACTGAAGCTAAAAATACTAAAAGATTAAAAATAGGCAGCAGATATAGTACTTCTAAAAATATATAGGACTGCAGTAATTCCGAATAATACCTTAGAATAGTAATAAAATGTAGAGATACAGTTAGTAATTAATAAAAATATAGACTGAAAAAAAGAAAACCAAAATCTTTAAAGGAGAAGTGGGGCCTTAATTGTGATGTAAACTGAAGTGTACTGGACACCTACGGTACTTTTTGGAGATTTGGATCCTTCCCTGAAATATTTGTTTCAAACTCCAAACACCAAAACGCCATACATGAAACAGTATTGGGCGTGCGTTTGTGATACTAAATCAGTTAAAAATCAGCTATTTTTTTAAATGTCTGTGTAAATACCGTAGTATTCATTCCGTCCCAGTGCCTTTTTGAATTTTTACGCTCCTGGGCTGAGATTAAAACGCTATTTTTTACAGCGTTGGGGGCGTGACGTCACCTCC
>JAVQJG010099089.1:0-24402 GCA_036024015.1 Craterocephalus amniculus
CACACACACACACACACACACACACACACACACGCACACACACGCACACACACACGCACACACACACGCACACACACACACACACGCACACACACGCACACACACACACACACACACACACACACACGCACGCACACACACACACACACACACACAGATACTTACCACCCCTCTTTGTCTTTCTTGTCTGTTCCTTGTTCTACTAATGAATTGAAACGGTGTGGACTGAGACATGATACACAGCTGATCCCCCCCTCCAACATTTACACACACTAACTCACACAAACGTATACACACACTTACCCTTTCCTAATCTGGGTCAGCGGTGTCCCTCTTGGTCACCCCAGATGGAGGGGGCAGAAAGGTCTGGGCTCTCAGTGACCTGATTAAAAGCTCTTCTACACACTACTGAGCTCCATATCCAGTGAAATGCTACACACTCCCTACACTTGCTACCAGACCAGTTGTCACTCTGTCTGTCTGTCACACGGTTGCATGTATGTACTTTTGCATTTAGAGCTATTTATTTTGGAAGTCAGTGTGAGTTATCCGTCCAGCCCCACCCTTCCCCGACATTAACATACCACAGTGGCTTTAATCAGGGTGCTGTGATGTGAACACCGTCATGGGATGGACACTCTGCCATCTGGTCAGCTCTGTATTATCATGTTCAGGCTTGAAGGGGTAAATGCGCTTTGTGTGGCGCCATCATAAAAAACATGGCTGCCAAATTCATAACCATCCAGTCTGCTTCAGTGTGAGATAAACGTATTGCTTTTTTTGGTCTGTTAATCATTTTTACACCCAGAAAGGAGTTACTCCTCATCCCAATATGCACAGCTCACAAACCAAAAGTGCCAAAAAATAAAAAAAATAATAGTAGAAACCATCATTCCGGAGAAATAAAAGCTTTAGCAAAAGAGGCACGAGTCACTCCCAAAAAGAGTAACAGTACCAGGAAATTCCGATATCTGTTTAGCCATGTCTACCCGGTGTGTATTGTATTCTGGACATTTCCTGCTGACATTCCCTGGTTACTCTGTAATTACCAGAAATATCCCTGCTCCACTAAGTTAAGCGTCTGGCCAAAGTGGACGCTCGAAGCCACTCAAGATTTCTAAAAATGTTGCTTCCTCCAATCCCCCACAACAGCCAAAAGAGGAAAATGGCCTTTGGAGGAAAGTTCTCACAAATCCAAAGCACTTCAGTTTGATGAAGATTTAACGTTCCATTTATTCAGCAACCCTGTGAAAAAGATTGAAACCCTAAACGAAACTGATTATATTCATGCGAGGTTTATTTGAATACTTTTGGAGTCAATGTAAAGGGAATATTTGTAAGATTTTTTAAGATGTGTAAATGTAATTACAAGTGTTACTGGTGACGTGTAAATGAATATGGCACAAAAAAAAACCCTAAACAAAACATACATTTTCAGGAGGAAGATCTAACTCTAAACCTATCAAATCACAGTATGATATGTTGGCATTTTTTTCTGCAATCTCTCCGATAAAGTGAAGCAGCATAAAATTAAAAAGGGTTTTTGTATAAAGACAGTTCAGGTAAGGTTTTTACAAGGTTAAAATGCATTTCATAGCATTATATGCAAGCTCTTCAAAATAGATGCGTACAGTAAATACTCAGAAATGTAGGCCTGTGGGGAAGTTTTTTGGTACAAGGTTTTTAATATGGACACAGTGGTTATGGGTTCATATCAGCAAACAGATTAAAACTGAACTGGAAACAAAAATAAATTCTGCATGTGATAAGCCAAAAAGGCTCATCAAATTATTGACCCTTCGTAGATGCATCATAATTCAGTTCTCTTTGTAAAGATCATTTCATGCTGTACTAGGACTCAGTGAAGTGGCTTTAGAGTTAAATGTTCAAAATACTATGCACATTTATTACTTTGGCAGAACTGGAGATTTCTGATTGATTGTTTGGATCGTCTTCCGCATAGACTAACCTGTTCTTTGGGATGTTCTTTAGAACCATTTTGATCAGAGCAGAACAAAACCCACTGTGACTCTGACTAAATTATTCCCTGAACTTCAGAAAAAAATATATCAAATATTAATCATCTTTCTGCATGAGACATTTGGACAAACTATACAAAAAAAGAAAAGATCAATGAAATGGTTGTCTCATCATAAACTGTTTTATTCTCAAGGTTTTTGCGTTTTTGTTTCTGAGATATCTGCTCACACAAGTAAAGCTGAGATTGATGGAATTCCATCTGTGCTGTTAAAAGCAACATCTTGTCTCCCTTTAGAAACAGTATCAACATTGTCTGACTGATACTCTCTTTTCAGCTATTCTTTCATGGACTATGACCAATAAATACCAAGGAAACTCTTTACAACAGTGACTATAATTTAGTTATCTTTTTTTAACATCTTTTTTAAAGAGCTTCTTTTTTAACCTTTTAACAAAACAGAGTGAATTCCCCAATGTATCATTTAAAGGAAAGTTTGCTAATTGTTGCATTTAGATCACTTTATTTTTGAAAAAATATGACTGTACCTTTTATGTGTAATGTTAAGGGTGTCATTTAGTATTTTGTCACACAACTGGCACATCAAACTACAGTTCATTGAAAGCAACTGTTGAAAACCCCCCTTTTCAGTTTTATTCTGCCATGTGCAGCGTTCACCTTAATGAAGTAATAGTCAAACTGGTTGTTCTGGATCCTGTTTTATGGGTGCTGGTAGCAGCACTCTGACACTTTTGCAGCTACAGTCCTTGCACTTTTTAAAGTTGCCGTGCTATATTCAGTTTTTACAACCACATGACACCTACAACATTCCTAGCTCAAGTTGGCGACACCTACGCCATATCAGATTCAAAGACACAGGAAACAGTTTCTGTATGCCACAAGTCTATATGTGTTCACATAAACTCACAAAGACATTCGGTAATTTGTGTTTGGTCGATTGTTGGTGTTGTATTATACATAACTGGAAAGCCTGGTTGGTCACACTTAAAATAAGGTATAACTTGTAAGGATTGTGCTTCTGTGGAATGAGCAACACAGCTGAATGTGTGGGTAATGTGTAAAGAAATGTGCCAAAATCCTCTGCAATACTCTGCTTTTTGATCTTTAAACTGGTTCTGAGTTGCTTGGTGGATCGGATGATTACACTCTCCTACGGAAATAAGGAAAAAAACAAACAAAAAACCCCCAACAAAATACATAAGCCAATTTGATGCTTTGTTGACTTTACGCTGTCAGGGAGCTCAGTTGTATGAGGAAGCCACAACAGCTTACACCTCCTCCTCCTCATGGTCACCAGCCTGGACACATGCCACAGGATGGTATTGCCTTCCTCAACCAGGAGTTGCTGAAGGTCGACCGCTGCGGTTGTGTTGGTCCCTCTAACACAAACAGTACACCCCAGCTGATCCCACATGAGGATGGAGTTTGGTCTCAGATTAGGAGATATGGCTTCCCCTCTGCCCACAGAATGTCTCTCATATATGGTCCGTCTACCAGCCAGGTGCCAGTCCCACATCTGTGCGACTGGCACACATCTGGCCTGCACTTGAATCTAAAGACAAGAGTGAATACCAACAGGAAATATTGCAGGGGATTGTGGCACATCTTTTGGGGTCACATTTCTGCTCCTTACACAGAAACATGTTCCTGTTTCTTGTTAAAGTGACTAATCAGGCCACCATCTGGCTTTATTAAATGGAAGAAAAATTCCACTTAAACAAATTTCCTCATTATTTATAATAGGTTTACATGTACTGTCAAATAACACCTTAAATAATCTTTGGATAAAATAAATAACCAAGTCAGTACTGTGTGACTTAAACTAGTTGCTATTTGAGTGAAGCAACTTCTTCAGTTCAGAAGGACAAAGATGAACAGTGACGGCATTTAGGGCCAGCGGATCGGGCAGATGACCTCAACACAGGGCTTTCAGATAAGGTCGAACACTTCAAACAGCACGGATAGGCTTCCTCATGAAGGACACTGAGCAGCTCCTTAGGTCAAAACAAGAGATAGGCCTGACAGAGGCCAATTTATACGAGGCAAGGCTATATACTCCAGGATCTGCATTGTATTTACCAAAGACAAAGGGTTTAATGTCTTGTCTTCAGTGTGGCTTTATGATGATAAGTGCATACATTTCTGACAGATAGGACGTCTCCTTTATCTTATCAGCGTTAAAACAGTGGCATTTTGTCACTGAATAGGCTTCGGCCAAACGTGACAGACAAGCTATGGCGAAGTTAGAGGGCAGTCAGTGTGTGTGTGTGTATGTGTGTGTGTGTGTGAGTGTACTCCATTCACATCACAACAGCCTCATAATGACTGTTTAACAGCTTTGAGTAGTGCTCACCTGTGTCAACGTGTTGAGTGACTGAGTTAATTATTGGCCTCCAGACGTCTGCGAGGCCTCAGAAAGACAGAGAGATTACAGAGGACAAACGGAAGATTAGATAAACAGAGAAGCTACCTTTTCTTTTCAGCCCGACACGAATCAGTCCCGAGATTGCGATTGTTCTGCCATTTAAATAATCACTGATAAGCAAAAAAAGCATCAGCGTTGTCACCCAAACCTGTTGAAGAAAATGCTTGAAAAAATGGCTTTTCTGTCCACGCCAGATGTGTGCCCCTCTTGTTAGGGAGGCAGATGATTCCACCCTCCCCGACCAACAACAACACTCCAGTGTAAGACTAACCTCCTGGTGACTTAATCGCAGCATCTGGTAAACGTTAGGCTTCACCTGAACCCGCCGTTTGTGCTGTAATCTGAGCAGCGCTCTTACAGATGCGGCTTCACGCTTGCTCCGCGTGTGCGTTTGTGAGTGTGTGATCATGTGTGTGCTCTTGCATCTGTGTACACTCTGGGCTTAGCCCTGTTCGTAGACTTTAAAAAAAAAAGAAGACAATTGTTTTTCGGGGCTTATGTTCCGGGTGGGAACCAAAGAAGCCGGAGCAGGCACAGCAGGAAAGCCCTTTTCACTGAGTGCACAATAACCACCCGGCCCCGGTGAACACAGTGCCTGGCTTGCATAGTGAATGCACAGCAGTGACAGTGTGCCGCACACGTGGTTTTGCGATGGGTCTATGTGTCCTTTTGTTAGTAGTGACTGATGGATAAGGGGGGGGGGGGAGGAAGAAAGAAAAACACAAACAAGACCTATAAGACAATAATCCCACACTCCCTGCACAGCTGGCATATTTTCTGAGAAGCTATTTCCTGTAAAAATTCTGACACGGGAATAATGATGGCTTTGATTGGGCCCCAGTTAAAGGGAGGCACTTCCTGTCCCTTTGTATCGGTCTCATTGTGAAGCCATGGGATGGGAGGGGGAGGAGCGGGCGAGGCAGGGTTCGAGGGAAACAGCTGCTGGAGATGACACAGTCAAGAACATCCCTGTGACCTCCCACCCCTACACACACACACACAAGCAGAATATCATACACTACCACCTTCTCTGCTGGTAGACGGTTAATTTGGGTTTTATGTCATTTTCCAACTGCTCACCTATTTAAATGTCATCTTAAATGAGCTAAACCTGATATTCGTTTAATCTTTCTAAGAAAAATGGTTTCTACACGGTATATTATGTGGTAAAAGGGGTAGGGCCATAAAAATGAATGAGTCATTGATTGCGCATATGTACGAGTCCAGGCCATTTTAGTTAGTGAAAGTGGCTAATTCTTAGCTTTGGCGTGACTCTCTTTCTCTACCAGTTGGGTTAACTTCCGTGACTTACAGATTCTGATCAGCCTGTGAGAGCGCTACCCTAGGAATACGGAAGTTACGGAATAGCTCCTTTAACTACCCAAGTCGGGTCAGTGAAGGCTCATTACGAAGTCACAACGAGACCGTGGACCATTCAGACTCTGAAATGATTCTCAAAGAATAAATTTAAAGGTGATAATGTGTTGAAATAAAAAGCAAACAAAAAACACGACAGACTGGTCACAAGAGATGTCATCGCTAGAATCTAGACCCAACAAATGAAAATGTGTGTAAGAAACTGTTCTGAAAACAGACACATTAACGTGTCCTGCACCAAATTGGACAAGTTTTCAATTTAATTTTCATTAACTCATCAGCCAAAAAAAAAACAAAAAACGATTTTACTTCAACAGCATCTTTAAAAAATGTTAACATAGTTGACATGAGTATTTCCTGTGACAGTTGGCACATTATCAGTCATTTTTTCATACTACATGTTGCCAACCGGCTGAGATCACTATAGTGAGAAAGTAAACCAATTATACGGCTCAATAGCTGAAGAGAAGGGGCTATTTTTTCTGTATTTCAAAAAAAGACACCACTAGATGTTATTTAAAGCATAGCAAACGAGTGTGTGTTGCTTGTATATTTGTAAGGGAAGTCTCAGTTGTTATCTGTAAAGGAAAGACTGTGGTTCTCATGTTAATTGCTGCAGTTTGTCGCCTTTATTCTTTTTCTAGTAGCCTGTAAAATAAGTTGGACTCTGTCGTCTGTGTTGAGAGGTAATCATCATTTTGAGAAAATGTGTCCTGCATGCATGTGAAGACGACACATTTGAGCACACCCTTGTGCTTTTATGCACACACATCTATCTGAGCGAGGTTTTCCATTAGTGTTTTGCAGAGATCACAGGTTCTTCTGTTTCCTGCCACGCTGAGTGTCTTCGCCACAGAAGCTAACCAGCCTTCATCTGCTCTTTGCTCTGCAGTGAAGATGATCACTGGAAAATCATCAGCATAACACAAACACACACACACCTGCCACAAAGGCAGTTTCTGTTCAGGCCTTTTCTTTTTTCACTAATGTTATATTTGGAAAGCATAAGTGCATGTTTGGTGGCTTCTGAAAAAACAAGTTCATCCAAATGTCTTCATTAACAATAATAGTCCTTGTTCTTGTCTGTCCTTATTTCTTGTTTATATTATGTTGCTTGTGTAGCTGTTTCCTCTCGCTGCTCTTATCCTTTTCTCCAGCAGTGCCAGTCTCTGAAGAGAGCTGATGTGAGCACCAGATGTGGAAGTAGACTAGCTGGAGACAGAGAGGGCAGAGGGTGCTCCCATGCCCCCCCCCCATACACACACATAGAGACAAACACACAAACACTCTCCCTACAAATATATTACTCATTATGTTTATTTGGAGTTTTTGGTTTCAGTGTCCTTTAATTGTCTATATCTGGTGTTTTAAGTTTCCAGTAACAAAATAATTATTGATAGCTAATGTGCCTGAACCCATATTTCTCAATATTCAGAGATTTGAGATGTCAAACGAATAAAAGTGTAAAGTTATAGAGCAAGATTTATACATCTCTACTCTTATTTTTGCTTAATTAAGAGCTATTTCCCCAAATTAGTGAAATGCATATATATGTTTACATTATATAAAAGCAAAACAAACAGCTATTTTTCCTGTACAGACATGAGTCATCGAGTCAAGAATAAAAAATAGACATTAATTTCAACCATGTAAGCGAGATAATGATCTTTGTTTAACACATGCAAAGAGTAATTAAAAGAAAAACACCAAAGGAAATGTGCTTATATTGCTTGAGTGAATTCTTAAATTACTCAAATAAATGCCTGAAACTGAAATTGGCTTCTTATTGATATAGTTTGTTCACAATAATTGATACAAAAATGCACATTTTACCTGCTTTATCATATCTTCCTCCTCAGTCAGATGCCACAAACTCCTCTTTACAGTTGCAGTACTCACAGTATTAAGATAATTAATGCCCACACCAAGACAAGCTGCAAGAAGCCAGAAAAGTCTTTTCAGGTATCTGTTTCATCATTTCACATACTTAAGAAGTAGCTGTAAACGGTCCCCGAAAAGATCAAACTGAGATAACGATGACCAAAAAAAACTTTTCAAAAGAACTGTTTGAAGATACGCTGGAAGGACTAATCAAAACCACAGTTTGACAGCAGAAGGAAGACTAATCTCACTCTGGAGACCACTGCTGCCTTTATGAACCAGTTCTCAGAGAGAGAAAACAAAAGAAAAGAAAAAGTGTTCAGTGAATAATTCAGAAACACACATTAACATATGTAGGAGACTGGAGGTGTTTTGGAAACAATCGTAAAATATGACTTTGGTTCACCTGCATAGCAGAAAATTGTGAAGGCAAATTAACATCATCTGTAAAAAGACTGAATATAAAAAGAGGAAGAAGGAGTGCTTCTGTAACAACAAAATGATTGGAAAAAAATGTCAAAATTCACATCCAAGAGATGCAAGCTGCACGTTTTTGCCATTGGCCTAAAAGCTCCACACTAAAACATTGAAATTACATGGACGGGTCTTTGAAGAGCAAAGCATGCAAGATGAACCACAACTAGCACAGAATGAGAAGAATTTAAAACATTTCGAAGATCAGATCCTCTATTCATTTCACTTTTGCACAGATAACCAGAAAATATTATTAGAGGTGTCCCAACTTTTGTAGCCAATGTCACTGTATGTAACAAAAAAAGGAAAAGAAACAAGAAGAGTGAAGGTTTGAACACAATGAAGGTCGATACACTGACAGTTTATCTATTAATCTGTTGTTAAGACTATTCTCCTTCACACGCAAAACCCCTCTCAGTCACATGACCTCACTCTTCCTCAGTTTAAAAACAAGCATTGAATTTGTTCTCTTCACGTGAGGCCTTATTGGTGGGGTCAGAGGTCGTTTGGCCTCTAAAGATACTATCTCTGAATGTGAACATCCATCCATCACTGCGGATGCAGCGTCACCTTCTTCACCTTTCGTCCCATACTGCAAGTCTCCTCCTCCTCTTCCTAACCTTAGTCCGCTGTTATCCGCTGGGGTCCTGGCGTTGCAAACCCTTCTTTGATCCGCCGACTTGTGTTTCCTTCAGAAAACACACTCATCACTTGTAGGCACACATCGACAGCTTATGGGAGCCGCGGCCGGTTCGGTCTGTGTGCAGATCAAGCCTCATGCTGTGAAATTAGGCTGCATGCCGAGGCTAATTGAACTCAGGGGTCACCAACGTGCACCACTGACCATGCATGTGAGTTAGCATATCTTAATGTACTGATAAGATCACTTGTGTGTGAATGTGTGTTGCAGGTAATTTGAAGTAAAATAACAAAGTGAGCTTAGAGGTGGCTCCCAGAGAACAAGTGTTATTACTTTAGATTACGGGAAAAGATGTTATTTGCAGCCATTAAAAAGCAATTATCCCAGTTTGCTGCGCTGAAAATATAAATAGATTAACTATAACCTGTGGATTATAAAGCAATTTCACCGCTTTCTTCTGGTTGAAGCATGACATCCCAACTAAAAAATTTCACACAGCCCTTAAAGCTGCTTTCTTCTCTCCCCTGCTAGATGACATGGATGTTGTATGCATACAATGGAAGGCACATCTTCTGTAAAGCGATTTTGTTTTTGCTTCTCAGAAAAGGCTACTCACATTATCTTTGGAAGCACACAAAGAATCACCAATAACAAACTCACACATACATACAGATGTCAAACTATTTAAAGGTCACATTAGGTAGTGATTGGACGTTTGGAAATAGCTGCTAAATCCACTTTGCTGTAATTAGAGCAGTAACTGGAACACCAAGTTGTAACGCATTAGCCCGGTCACTTCTATGTTATTAAGACATTTCATTTCACCTGCTGTGACCCAACATCCCCTGAATATTGTTAAAAGACAGCTATTCTTTTACTTCATGAGACTATTGTAGAGTTATAAATGAGTGAAAATAGGATAATGACATTTTCAGTTGACAGGGGCAACAAATGACACCACAACGATATAAATAGTATGACATTTGTTTAAGAAAGACAGTCTTAGAGTCAACAAACTTAATTTCTGTCATGCAGCCACCTAACATCGAAACAGGATCCATTAAAAAGTGGCTCCTTTGATAAATTCCGCTGTGATTTAAGTTATTTCTTCTCTCACATTTTTTCCCTTTAAAGAGCAAATCAATTTTACAGATGATTTAACGTCAGCAGGTCATAGAGAGGACTAATGATATGACTTCATGCTCAAGAATGAATAAATCTGGGGTTGCCATAATTAGAGACAATTTCATCCTAAACTCTCAGGGAAACACAATTACCTTAAATTTTGCCAATTTGTTATGCCAGCTCATAAAAATTGCTGTAAAATATCACAGAAAATGCTAAACAGCTGAAAGGCTCACTTTGTAAGGACGCTGGTGTGCAAGTCCTTCATATTTTCATACATTCCTGCCATGTTTGTTGAATTTTTAGTTTAGATATGCATTTTTCCAATAATGACCTCTCACTTTTTTTCCCCAAATATGTCGATATTGGAGCAAATTTTATTTTTCCACGTATTGATTATTCAATGGTGGTGTTTCAGGGTCTTCCGTCCAAAGAACTGTGGGATGATAAAGGGGAGTAAACTCAGTCGTCGCTTTGATGTTCACCCACCTTGTCCTGATTGCTTCTCATCAAACAACAAGCCAATGTAGAGGCAGTGATATTTATGTGTGTGTGTGTGTGTGTGTGTCCTTGCCTCCTTTGCCCATCTGGATCGAAGGGTCAGAAGTTGCCTAAGTGCTGGTTTAAATAAAATGAGTGTGTGTGTGTGTTTGTGTGTGTGTGAAAGCATGTCTGCATGTGATGTGCTTGATGCTCTCGTGCTCCCCTTTCCTCTGTTGTAGCTTTCTGTGGCCTGACCTCTGACCCGGCCATTTGGCCTTTCCAGTGCTGACCGCTCCCTGCTCATCCAGCTGTGAAACGTGCTCTGCAATCGTGCGAGCACATCTGTGCTCCCCTTACGCGCAGAAGAAGAAGGTTTTGAAAGAAAATCTTGACACATTTGTTTGTTTCTACTTTGAGTGGGTTCCTTTGTGGTTTCCTCCCATATCTTCAACCCATTTGTTCTTGCTCTCAGGCTGCTCTGTGAAATCTTTACTATCACTGTTCTTCCAGAAGTTTTCCCCCAGATTCCTTGCCCCCTCTGCAGAGGACCTGAGGAACTGCATTAATAAATCTACACAAGTGTTCGTAATGAATTTGAAACTAGGAAAAGTAAGGAGACAAACTAAATCTGTGGCATTTAAACAATACTATAACCACAATGTTTATGAAACGCACTTTCATCATTTTGAAAGAAAATCAGCTATAAGTTTAGGGGTTTAGGAGCTGTGCAAGATGGACTAAACTGGTTTTCTTTCCTCCTCTTTTGGGAGATAAATGATGGCTTTTCAAAGGATAATTTTTGTAGAAGTGTAACACACACATAGGGATAACTCATTGTAGTGTTTAAGAAGATTGTCAAGCCTTTGCTGGTGAGAAGAAACAGAGCCCACCGATGTCCGACAATGTCACTCGGCTGATGTAGAAACTTTCTCATACAAATTTCCTTTCACCAGACTGCTTCTCATAAATATAGCATTATCGCATTTCAGGGTAAGTTCATGAAAGTTTTAAAAACCCGGCTTTGCAATATGAGGCCCTTAAACCAAGCCACTGTTACAGCTTTAAAACCCGTCTATTTCCCAACACATCTTTCTTTCCCTTCAAACTTGTTGGGTCCCCAGTACAGCACACAGGGCCCCCTTTTCGTATCCTCCCATCCTTCTCTTTTTCTCTCCTTCCTCTAGCTCTCTCTTTCTCTGTCTCCCCCCTGCTAGGATCCCCACAGCTGCGCGGACCAGGTGCGTTCCGCCCCGACACACACACATGCACACACACACTCACACACACACACCCTTACACCCGCCAACGGACGCAGCAGGAAATGCCTAATACCAGTTTTAGAATGATGCCACTATGCCAGCTTGACAGGGCGGCTGCAGGATCTGTCACAAGAGAAGGCGACAGAGACAGAGAGAGAAAGTGAGACACATGGCAAGTAGTTATCTTGCAGAAAACACAGCAGCTGAAAGATGAAAGATTTGGACAGTTTTGACTCCAAACAGTCGGCAAAACTTTAAATGCCTCTGCTAAACCGGTTCCACGAATCGAAGTCCACTTCCCGCATTTCTGCTGGCACTGCCAGAATCTATCTAGCTACACATGTCTCCAGGGTCGGTGTAAGGCAGTACACGCATGTGTGACTTTATGTGTGGGTGGATGCACATGTGTCTTTTAAAAAAAAAAAAGAAAGTACCAGTTATTTTGGTCTGTGGCTCACCACAGCTCACACTCTCCTCTGTCTTGTACTCATCTCACACGGCCCCAGGAGGAGAGGGGGGGAAAGCGTATGACAGAGAAGCCAATAAGCAAGAGGAAAATTAGAATATGCAGAAGACAAGAAGAAGGGGTCAGAGAGGAGGATTTCTCATCAAAGGCATTAGCAATATGTAAGATTAGTCAAAATGCACTGGTGGCTTTTACCGATGGCCTCTTCTAGGAACTGCTGCAGACTTGCAGCAAAATTGCATGAATTCAAGTTCACAAAAAGTTAAGGAGGAAAGTCACTGCATGCGATTTTGCGCAAAAAATGATGCTGGAAAAAAATAATAATAAAAAAATAAATAAAATATATATATATATATATACAATTTAAAGAAAAGTAATGGAAAAACATTAAATTGTTGGAATATGCTTACTAAAATAAACTAAATTAAGTAATCTAAATCAAAAGTTGCTTTTTTAAATTTGTTCAAATCTGTTTGCTTCAATAACAGCAATCAGCTTGAAATAACATAGCTGTAGCGTAACAGTCCATCACACAGCTCTGCTGCTGCACACATGCTGTTTCCCCCATCATTATGGAGCATGATGCAGATGCACTGTATCCTGCTCAGCACCCTGCACCAGCAGCATATGAAGCGAAATACAAAAGATGTGCCTCCAGTCATCACACTATCAAAGTTCAGCTCTGTGACTCTTGTTTCTAGGCAGCATGTAATCAGATGACCTGCAGGCTATGGTTTACATATTTGGAGACACAGTTAGCAGCTGTGCTGACAATGTTGTCTTTATGACAATTTAATGTGTGTTTAGTTGAGTTCAATTTGTCAACTTTGTGTTGATCTAAAACAAAGCCTGCTCTTTCAGGGGAAGCTGCATCTGGTCTTATGACTTAGAAATATAATCAGCGATAAAACATCAAATTAAGCTTTTATTTCATATTGGTTGAAATTATTGTATTGCATTGAGTTGAATGAGATGTCATTAAGAATCTACAACAGCTTATCACACCTATGATCAGGATTTTGTCACAAATGGGCTATTTAATGCCCAGTTATATCTGCAGAAATCAACCATGAATCGTACCCAGGATGAACAATTATAAGATGAAATAATACTAAAAATAATAAGGGACTGTTTTGTCGTGGATGTGAATAATGAGGCAACAAACCCATCAGTTGGTAGAACATGTGGTCACTGAAAAAAGCCTTTCATTGTACTGGAAACTGAGAAATGCCGCTACACACATGCATTCAAAATAAACACAATCACACACCCCCTGCTGACACCTCACTGTGGCCGCATCTCACCTCAAACCTTTCCATTCACTGACTGACAGGCCAGTGTTTCCACCAGCGGATGTTTTTTGAGGTCAGCGCCCTTTTTATAAGAAACTAAGGGGCCCCAAGCTGGCAGGAGGAAAAAGAAAAAAAACGCTCTTCAATTTAATATCTTAAGTTTGTTTCATGAGTTCATAAGCTCTTTCTTGAAAGGAGTTTATTATCTCAGCTAATTGCCATTGGTTTGGCATAATGCAGTTTGTATTCGACACTCTTAATACGATCATTTAAATTAGGTTATCGGGTCGAGGGAACATTGTGCTGAGTTGGGATGATACAGATGCAGCGCCTCTTCTCGTGCGCAGGTAAAACACTCACAAAAAGTAAATGATCTCTCTTTCACACACACACACACACATATACACACACTCCAACAGGAAGAGTGTGGGTGTTTGGGAGCAGCTGCATGGAGAGGCATCAGACCAGCTTCCTCCTGGTGCAGCAAGCTACATGTCTCCTCCTTTCTCTCTCTCTCTCTCTTGTTCTCATTTACTCATTTCCTTCACAGTTAATTATTTTCTTCCTTTAAAAAAAAAAGATCTCCCTCCTACACAGTCTGAAATATCACACCATCATCTCAAGTTGGATCTTATCAGAAAGCTGAATGCAAAACAAAATCATTCTGCAACATTGGCAGAAATTAACAGCCTGTGACGCACGTATAGAGAAAAAAAGTTTGTGCATGTTGCAATGCAAAAAAACAAAAAAAAGATGTGTGTGTGTGTCTGTCCTGTTTTTGTCCTCTTTCCTGGTATTGGTAAAACATCAGCACATCACCACTTGAAAGCTGAACGTTGCACAAGATTTTCCCGCACTGAGCTCTAATCAAGGGCTGGCTGCTTGTCGTTAGAACTTTCCTCCACTCGCACAGCTGTGTGAGGTGGAGCTGAGATGACTCAAGAGGCAGATGGACGGAGCTGATAAAGCACCAAAATGAACATGCGAGGGAAGTGTTTTGGAAATTCTGCTGTTAGATCAGCGCCTCTGCTGCAAAATGTCAACGTGTGAGATTATCTCTGAAGCTGCCTGCTTATAAAAATGACACCATTAACACCAGACTGTGTATACTGGCAGGAGCACAAATGCACCATATGAGTAGTTCGGCGCTGTTTGAATCAAAGCTGGGGGAAAAATCTTCCTGCACAGGTGCAGATGGTGTTTCACTTTCCTTTCCAGTTTTCTATTCTTACTCCAAAAAAATGCTATCACCCAGTGCCATTCCAGTTAGTATTCCTGTCTGGTACCGGGTTTCTTTTAACCCCCTCTGCTCAGCCACTCTGTCTTCAGCAGTGCAGGGGAACAATGCTGATGACACTCAGCAGTTATTTCTGTGTTTCCTGTGTGTCATGTGGTAGCTCGAGCTAGCTAGCATGGCTGACAACACACAGGCTCCCAGGTGCAGAATGTCACAGAGTGGGATGTCAGCCAGAAAGCATGTGGACCAGTTAGCAGTCAACTGGGCCCTGCAGCTCGTGGCCCCCCACCCCCAACCCAGCCCTAACCCAACTATATTCCCAGAGGAAAAGAGGAACAAACTTGTGACATTTCCCTCTTTGGGAATGAACCAACATTGTGAATATGTGAACATGTGAGAGCTTGTTTGGTTTTGTTGTTTTTGATTCTGTGCTTCTGCAATGAAAAAACTGTCAGAGATCATCTTTTTAATAAGTTTTAACACATTAACTGGCGAAGTACCAAGAGATAGCTGTTATGTGCAGATCTACTGATTATGTACGCGTGCCACCCCCCCCCCCCCGCCATTAGAGGGTCAGGTTGCGCCGGCAGAGCTGACATCGAGTAAAAGCAGCATGCAGGGGGCACCAGGGTTTTGCCCTCTTCCCTCAGCTCTCGCCCCCAGGCCGCAGATGCACTGACCCAGACAAGGCTGTGCTTCTCTGGGTAGCACAGAGAGGCTGCTGTGCTCCGGTTCCTGGAGCTCTGACGCTCTGATTGAGACCCTGCGCCCCTGCAGGAACCAGAGGGAGGGGAAGGGAGAAGCGCGGGAGGGATGCAAACACATCTGGCATCTGCAAAAACAAAGCAAAAACCTGCACACAAACTCTCATACCATCATGAGATGAATGTAGGAGCCATGTAGAAAAGCAAAAGCTCGGTTTTCCCTCCGCTGCTCACCACACACGCAGAGGACACACACACCCATCAAATGTCTTCTTACTGGCTCAAAAAAGTAATTATGTGCAGAGCAGGACAAGAAGGCACAGCCACTCTCCAGCTGCTGGGATAGCACCACTCTGTGCTTTTGTTCTATTTATATAGCTCACCAAACAATGCCATGCCGCTGTCTCAAGCAACTAATTATGTTGCTTCTGCCACAAAAGAGGAAATGTAAAAAAAGCTACTTTCAATGGTATATAAATGTAATGTACATATATGTATGTGAATATAATGTGTAGATCTACTGAAGCTGTCAAGGGGAGGATAAATGAGAAGCTCTAAAAAGAGAAAACAATAGAGAAGCATATCAGTGCTGTGTTGTGTGGGTGCACATCTCTGCAAGGTGTCTTTTTGGTGTGTGCGTTCCTTTTTGCGTGGGCGCTGCCTTTTGCAATTAGGTGGCAATACAGGACGGAGTACAAGATAGTGGTGAAGACGTGTTGACGTGAACATGTGTTGCACGTGTGTGGGTAAGAGTGCAGAGTACCTCTGATAAACAACCAACACCTTTCTCTGCTTCAGCTCCATGCACCACATTCTCAGGAACCTACAATTTGTCCCTCAAAATGAGAAAGTAAAGATTTGTTATGATAAAGGAGTGTAAATGTAGGAAAAACGGTGGGGGGATAATAGAAATGCTTATTTGTGGTGGATTTGGTGTGCATGTGAGCTGTCTCTTCTCTTCAGGGCAACTGAGTGTAGGCCAGTGAGAAACACAGCGGCAGGCTGGAGCGGTATGCTCTTTGTGGCCAGCTGTGGGCCCATTAAAGGCCCATCTGCAGACAATAGGCTCTGTCTGAAGGGCACACACAGCCTGGTTCCTGTCCTGCCTCGCCTCACTGTGTTTGTGTATGGATGCGTATATGAGAGTACCATGCATTTCCATGCCCCATTTTAATCTATTACAAAGGAATACACAGACACCATACTCCCTCCTGCAGCTACTTTTAAATGTCAATCTTTTTAGATGTTTGAATCAAATGTTGAAATTTTCCACTCCGCATCTCCCCTTTGTTATTATCTGCTCATAACCTTGGCATGTGATAACAGCCTGTGTGTAGTGCTGCAGAAAATAAACAGAGGTTCACTGAGTTATCTCCTGTTTAAGTCATCCATTGATGCAGGTGGCGGCAATGGCAAAGCTTTCTTGCCATCTTTTTCTTCAAAGCCGAGGAAATGAAAGATCACTGTATTAAAAGGTTATCTCCTCTCACTTACTTTAAAAAAAAAAAGACACAAAAGAGAATGCAAAATATAAGCAGGCACTGGAAAACAGCTTGCTGGTCCAACCACATACCACTCAGAGCCGTTCGATCAAGCAAGCCACAGCTTTACATGCTTCAACACTTACACGCATACACACACACACACACACACACACACACACACACACACACACACACACACACGCGGCTGCTGCATGCAGACACATGCAAAAATATCTGCCCCAATACTAAAATAGGCCCGGAGAGGTTGCACCTGCACCTGTGCCCTGGTCCACACCTACACACAGGTGTCAGGATGTGACACATACACACAGACACAGAAAGAAAGATAGAAGAGAGGGAGGGGAAAAAACAAGAGCGGGGTGAATCACACTGCTGCGGTCGACCGAAAAGCTTTTTCTAGATATCGTCTGTGTATTTTGTAAGTGTAACCATGAGTGTGATTTTCATTTTTAAATAGACTTTTATGTCGGTGTTTAATTCTTTTAAAAAGTACCGCACAAAAGGCTTCAGTGACTGCTGTGTGATGGAAATTACATGATGCCAAACAGGACTTTTCTCCTTTAGTTATGAATTAAGAAGATAAGTGAAGGTGTGAAAACGTGTGTCTCATAGTGCATGCCTTAAGTTTCTTTCTCTGCTCTCCACAATGAGTGGTCTTTGAAAAGTATCTGACTCATACCCATTTGTCCCTCAGTGGTTTGGTATGTCCCTTGTCAAATGAGGCAGAAAAGGGGGCAAATGATCTTTACAGAAGTTTAAAATATTAAGACTGCTACCTAGAAAGCCACATACCGTACACAAACAACTGAAAATAAGCTTGGGGGGGGGGGGGGGTATAGAAATTTTATTTATTCCAAAGTGAGACACAGAATAAAACTTGAGCTTAAAGTCCATTTACAGAAGTTACATTTATTTTTTATATTACAGACATATGTAGAATACCAATAAAACAAATCTGGTATTGTTATGTTTATGTTCTGCTACCATACTGCTAATCACATTAAAATCTAAGAAATAAGAAAAACAAGTTTCCCTGAGCTCTGCCATGGCAATGCCACGTTTAAATAGATTTAGAAACTATTTTGGATTTAAATCTCTCCACTTCTTTTTTAGTTGAACTACTTCACAAAACAAAGTTTTACACAGTTTAACGTCACATTGAAAAATCAGCTGAAAGACTACTTTTTCTTTTAAATGTCGCCACCCTGTGGAAATTGATGGCAACTACAGTTCAAGACAGCGCACCTGCTTCACTGCAACTGAACTGCTGCTGTCCCTCCCTCCCCTCTAAGGCAAGCTGCCGTATTGAAGTTTTAAACAGATTATATTGGGCTGATAATCTGTCTAAACTA
Source organism: Craterocephalus amniculus (assembly GCA_036024015.1). Taxonomy (NCBI): domain Eukaryota; kingdom Metazoa; phylum Chordata; class Actinopteri; order Atheriniformes; family Atherinidae; genus Craterocephalus; species Craterocephalus amniculus. The sequence continues at coordinate 18,220 of JAVQJG010099089.1, forward strand.
AAATACTTAAATTAGTGCATAAAACATTTTAAAATGGAACTCTGTCCACGATGTTTCTCTCCACACATCCCTCATAGTTCATCCTTATTGGCTGTGATGCGACAGGAGACGCCTGTGCCCTTCAAGCCGCAGTAGCCTTTGGGAACCTTCTTCAGGTACTGCTGGTGATAATCTTCAGCGTAGTAGAACGGCTGCCCCTCCAGAATCTCGGTTGTGATGGGGGCATAGCCTTTCTTATCCAACTCCTACAGGAATACAACATAAACGGGAATTTAAACTAAACACGTACAGCAGAAAAACAACAAGCCTGGTTTTTTAAGCCGGTGATGCTCAGCAGAATAATCTTCTATTAACAAATGTTGAAATATCTACAGCCATACCAATTTACAAGTGGAGAAACAAGTTTGCAGTATTGATGGGAATATACTCCATAATCAGCACCAGTAAAATCCAATTAAATTAGTTCAACATTTCTATTGGAGCAGTAAAAAACAATCCTCATGTGCCCTGTTGGATTCTGCAGACTACTGCCATTTGCAGCCATGACAAAAAATCTAACACTACTTTCTCCAGCTGACTGAACGCCGTCTAAAACTAACATGTTTCTAAAAATGGTCATTTCACTCTGTGGCATTTATGTACTTCCAATACCTTTCAATAGTACAGTGGAGTTTTCAACTCCTCCACTCAAACGCAAGGTGAGCGACACAAAAGAGGAGCATCTTTTTTTAGTGCAGCATGCTTCTGTGGCTCTCTCTGTGGGACAAAGCATCAAAGAGTATCCGCTCTCTTTGAAAAGTCCTTAAGACACTTTCACACTTACCCTTTTTCTAAACACCATGAGAAAACCCTTCAAACGCGCTGCAGCAACGCTCTCTCCGGCACAATCGCACGTATACACACTAAACACCTCTGACAGACGTATCAAAGGTATACCTGCTGCGCTGAGAGATTTTCTCTATCTAATAATACAAGCACCCGGTCCGCTCTAGATCAGGGCTCCTGGAGCTGACTGAACAACAAGTCGGAGGTGCACTGAGACTGTCTGTGGGCAACAAGTAGCTTGCATGTAGCTCAGTCTGCAGCACTCAGGAGCTTTACTTTACGGGGGTGTTAGTTGGTTTCAGCAAGCACCATGAAAAAGGATCTGAGTGCATTCAATCTGGGCTCAAACTGTTCTTATCAGCATATGTACCATCTACCTGCAGAACTGTCGGTAGGCTTGCAGGATTTTGTGGCTCATAGATAATTGGCTGCTTTGCAATGTGCAACTTTGAGTTAAAAAAACAGCTGTTTGTATTCTAAATACATGTTCCAGGGCGTGGAACCAAAATGGTGTTGCAGCTTGTGTTGATGAGCAGATTAATCACTCGTCTCCTCGGTACTGCTCAGCATGTTTTAACACATCGTCTTGGTTTCACTGGATCTGCCCTCGCTCTTCTTGTTTGCTCTCATTAACCCAACTGCCAGCATCAGCAGGCAGCTACAGCAGGCCGCATGGCAGACAGACAAAAGGACTGCAAACAGGTTTTCACTTCAGCTCGTTGCCTTTTTACATGTGTTACTGTGGGACTCAGTAAGTCGTACATTAACACTGATAAAGCCTCAATATGAAGCAAAAATACCTTCAATCAATTTTTGTTTCATTTACAAAAAAATGGTAGCAGTATTCTCAGACAGCATGGAGATAAATCTAACAATGAACAGCTCAATGCATTAAAAGTATTAATATGAATCCAATAGTTTTGTTACTTCTGACATATTATATACAGCTCAACACTTAAAACATGCTACAGCTGCTGGAGGGGACAATGGTTAAAGGGTTGCTTTATATTTTCAGAGAGAATATCATTGTCTATGTAAAAAAACATGTTGCTTTCCATTTTTTTCGATTTTACAGCTTGCAGATTAACATTCGGGTGATTTTCTTTTCCATACCTTTAAGCTGGTAAATAATAATATGCAGTATGCAGTGTGTTTAAATGGCATTATATCATAATAACAGGGTTCATTAAAGATAATAAAAGGTCCTCTTGACTGTTAACAAACCACTGATGACATCTTTTACAAAATAACGTACACTAAGAAGTAGATTAAAAGCATCGCTTTGAAATTCTGCAGAGTTGAAGCACAACATTTACCATGTTGAAAGAATTTCTAAAAACCTTTAGCTAAAACTATATTAATAATAAATCTTGAGTATAAAATAAAAAATGGCCTTATAGGCTACTAATGGTCATAATTGGTAAATAGGCCATTTGAACTGTAATGCAATTAAATCAAATGTACACATTTAAGCAAAGAAAACCTCAAAAAAAGGAACAGACCAGTGCTGTCTATATATTTAGATGCTTACGCAATGTAGACGAAGGTCTATAAACTGAAATTTTGACAAAGGAAATATTTTCAAAGCTTAAATATTGAATCAAAATCAAAAACTTTGATTTATTGTCAAATCTATTTGAATAGGAGTACATATGCAGGTACTACTTGGAATATTAGAGTATGCCGAAAAAGTTGTTTTATTCAGGCAATTCATCAAAAAAGGTGAAACCAATACATTTATATACTAAATACAGATGCAAGAGTTTACGCTCAGAGGTCTGACACGGTTGTATTTAAAATCCATTTTTTATTGATTTCAAGCAATATTCTAATTTTCAGAGCATTTTAATTTGAGGTTTTCTGAGGCAACAAATCCTTATCAGCAAAATATAAACAGCTGAAATATATTGATTTGCATACTATTTGCGCACGTGTACATTTTATCTTTTAAGTTAAGTTACAGGTATTACTCGGAAAATTAGAATATCCTGAATAAGTGCATCTAATTCTGTAACTTTTGTCCCAATGGCATTCAAAAAGTATATTAGCTATCACACTGACAGATTTGATTGCAAATTAAGACTTTGTCCCCAAAAGAAAAAAGGAAGAATTATTTCCAAAATAGTATTATACATTCAAACAAAAAATAAAAACTTAATATCCAATCATTTTTCTCTGTTAGCCAACTAACACACATTACTAACTGAAAGCTGGTATGGTGGGGTCGGGGTCATTATACAAAACAATAATAATGCTCTGGACGCCGAGGGCCGTAGTATAAACTCTAGGTTTGATGTATAAACCAGCTGATACAAAAACACCTGTACAAAATGCTACATAATCTACGTCACAAACACAGCTCATATCATCCTATAAATAGTGTCATTTAAACTAAACGATGAACACGGCAGCTCAACAAGTACTTGCGTAGGAGGAAATTCATGTAAAAGTATCAGCACTTACCTCTGAGTCAAAGTAAAATCAGCCAAACTCAGCAAGGTAGTGTGTAAAAGTGCCCACATGGAGGCAGTGTGGTACAGGGTGTGTGTGCACGCGCTGTGGCTGATGCAGTGGAGTCAGTAAATCAAAGCTCCGCGCCCCACAGAGAGGCTGAGGCAGCAGCTGACCTCTAACTCCTCGATGGCTACCGCTTCAATGTGAGGGCTGAAATGGCCCTGCAGGACGCAGCCCGAGCACACTAGTCTAACGCCGGCCGTCGGCTTCAAAATGCGTACAGTCGGACAGAGAAGAACCCATTTTTTCCTCACCTGCGCCCACCGCTGCTGTGGTGAGCGTAGAGCTTTATACATCATGGCCTACTTAATCAGTCATCACCACCAAACCGCAGCAGAGGATGGATGGAGAGCCCCTCAGGGGGAACCGGATGCTCCGACTGAAGAGAGTACGATTGTCCGAGGAAAGATCTGCTATTCCGAGTGAACGCACACCTCCACCCTGGCACCCCCGCACCGCTCCCTCGCTCTCAATCCAGCAATCACAACACGGCAGCCATTTTAGATCTATAAATCAGAATGCATGGCGTCATGCCACGGTGTATAACCTTACGTGGCTTCGCTTTCTCTTCTCGCTCTCTCTCTCACTGCAGCAGAGGGATGGAGAGAATAATATGGTGGGTAGAAATGCCAAGGAAAGGTAAACTGATGGTACAGTGGTGGCGAAGCGGGGGCAGAGATCGGCACGTTTGTGACTGAACGAGGCCCTTCAGAAAAGAGCCTGTGTGTGTGTGTGTGTGTGTGTGTTACTTAATCTGTGGACATTTTGTGTCCGTACTAAGAGCAGCAGGCTGATCTCTGCATTTAATGAGATTTAATGATGAGTTTTTCTCCATCAGATCTGGGGTCAGACATGCACTGATTAAATGAATATAAAGGTAATAAACAGAAGTAAGAAAAGCCTGGTTTAAGTGTGTGTGTGTGTGTGTGTGTCTGACTTTGCTCAGCCCAGTCAGCCCTTCCTTTCTTCACGCCTGTCGGAAAGACTCCCATGTCAAAGCCATGGCTGAATGGGTGCATCTCTCTCCTCCTCCTCTCCTCTCCACTCTCGCCATCCCCTCTGTTGCCGGTTTTTCTTGCTTTCTCTCTTCCATGCGAGTGCAGACCACCACTTCATGCTCGCAAAGTCCTCCCAGCTTACCAGCCAGGCGAGAGAGAGAGAGAGGGAGAGCCCCTCGCAACATCGCCAGAGAGGCGACCCCGGGACACAAATAGGACGTGACACCCTGAGAGCGGGGTAGAGGTGGCGGAGGAAGGAAAATGTTCCCTCCCCTCCTCTCCTCCTTACCCCGCAGCCTTGTCGCTCTGCGTTGCCTTCGCCTCGGAGGGGCCGCGGTGGCAGAGCGCTGGCAAAGAGGCGCGCGCTGACATCAAGTTTGTGACACCCGATGACTCATGGTGAAGACATTTGGGGAGCGATTTGACCTCAATTTGCTGATTTATGTAATCATCCATGAGTCCACTACTGTTACTGGTCTGTGGTTAATGCCATGCACCGCTCCTCTGGTCCTTCACTTTCTCCCCGTTTCCTCATTTGCATTTTCATAATTAATCATATTTTTCTAAAAGTTCACAATTTAAATGCAACAGTTCAGGCTTGAGGAAGGAAGTATAGAGACATTAACTGAAGCTAAATGTCAGACCATTTTTCATGACACTCTGGTTTCTATAGAACTGTGTGGATTCATGCTGCTTAAAAAATAAAGATCCAAATTATCATTCAGGCCAATCAAAGTCTTCACAACCTGAGCCAGACAGTTTGATATGATAGCTGGTTCCACTAGCTGCTAAAGAAACTATGCAACTAAACTATAAACTGTAAAAGCTCCTGTCAAGCAGAAGTGGATCTAGGTCGGTCTGTTGAATCAAGAGTTTAAAGACAAAAAGACAATACAGTTTATGCATTCCTCTTTACTCCGGATTGGCTGCAGAACCACACTTGAACTGAACATTTTGCAAAAAAAGCCCTTCGCCATCTTAAAAATGTAAATACGCTTTCGAGTACCGGATAGATCGAAGCTGCTCTCCGGTTGTCGACACACTGCGGCCCTGCCTAAAAAAGCAGGAAGCAGCCGGACAGCGTGCTACGCTTGCCCCCGATGACCTCAGGCTGGGAGCGATGCAAGGGCGATGTTAGAGAAAAAACACATAAGCAGACATGATGGACTGTGAAGTGAGGAAGAATCACACAGAAAGCCAGACTATGGCGTGCTGCTGGAGAGAAAAGATGAAAATCCTTTTCTTTCACATTAGGTTTGATTAACGAAAATAAAAAAAAAACCTTTGTGTACATCCCTGCATCTGTATGTGTGTTTGTTTGCGTAATGCTCTCTGTAGGTCTTAGATAGGTAGATTTTTTTTTCTTCCCATGACCTGCTCTGTTCATCTGTCTTTCCCTCCCTCAGCGCGGGTCAGGCATCCATTTTAGCTGGGCTCTAATCTTCGGCGAGCCCTCCTACATTTTGTGAGCGAGGAAGCCAACACTCCTACATTTTGAGAGCAGAGAGGATGCACACGCTCCAGTCTGGGAGTGAGGCGGCGCACACATTCTGCTTTCTCTTCTTTCTGCTTAGTTTGTGTCAGGGCTGACAAAAAGTTGCTCGGCATACGACGGGCGCAAAACGCGCAGAGGTCCGTTCCTGTATTCCCGGGAAAAAGCTGGATTCAAAGCAGCCATGAAATCAACAAAACGCGACGGGCATTTACGTCCTATGGAAGGAACTTCAGATTTTTCTTTTAATTAAAATTTCGCCATCTCCTCTGTCCTGCTTAAACAGATCAATTTGAAACAATTTGGTGTGAATGTTCAGCGCAGAAACATGGCGGAGCTGAAAAAAAAAAAAAA
>JAVQJG010099121.1:0-35943 GCA_036024015.1 Craterocephalus amniculus
TATCGATTAATTAGTGAGAAATGTAGCCTTGACCCCGTTCACCCAATCTGTTATGTCTTATTAACGTGTCATCCCGAGCAAAAAGTATAAACGCAGATTATGCTGTTATATCGTCCCTACCAATGTGAAGACCAAACCTACGCCCTTGATACAGAGAATTAGTTGTACGACGTGTTTCTTAAAAATACACCTTCTGCTGCTTCCTGCAGGTTAAAGTTTTCTCTTTATTGCAATTTGCATGTTACCCCTGATTTTGTTGGGTTGTCTTGCTTGCATTAAAAAGAACCCTCAGATAAGCGTGAATCAGCAACTTTCAGGGTAGTTGCAGTTTATATTTGTTTAAAAGAAAAAGATCTGAGGTTGAATAATTTTTTTTACCAATGCACCCCTCAGTTCACATGAAATACAAGAGTCAACATTACATGCTAATCAACATCGAACTAGATGGAAACTAATGAAAGACATTTCCGTCATATCCAACCACGAAAATACTGAATATGTTTGAAACCATTTTTACCTTCTGCAAAGTGGAGCATGTGTGAATATAATCTAATACTCAGGAGCAAAACAGACAGATCACTGATCGTAATATTTTTTTTGCCAGTAAGTTGTTTTTATAAGACAATTCCTCTACACAAACATACGACGGAGTAAGAATGTATTATATTAAAGAAAAAAAAAAGAAAAAATGTGCAGCTCAGTGAGTTGTGACAGATTTATTCACATAATGGAAATAAAAAAACAGACACACACATAAATCATGCCAACAGGAAAACAAGACTCTGTGATTTTTGGTTTTTAAGAGGAAATCTTTGCATTTTTGAAACTGAACACATGAAAGAAGATGCGAGTGTGCAATTGACTTTGGCTGCAGAGCGCCGAGTTGCGGTTATGTCATGTACACAATACATAAATATTTCAACAGCTCTGCAAAATATGAAGAACTTTGTGTTTTCACACTAAAAACATACAAGTTTGTGATGCACACGAATGAATCCAGGAGGAAGATGAAGAGTTCTGTGGAGAGAACTGATGTTTTGTTATACATGAGGTCAAAATGTGTCCAAAGCTGGAAGTAAAGGTCAACACTCCGCGTACTGATATGAGCTGCTTTCAGCAAACTGCGAACACAAGCAGAAGAGACGTCTGCTGCAGCAACCAAACGTCTAAAGAAGCAATGTTTTAGCTCTCAGGAATCTTTTGGTAAAGAAGTATAATCAATGAGGCAGATTTTAATGTAAAATGTGGTTTACATGTGATGAAACCAACACATAATGCTGTCATGAACTTTTGCTTAACATTAACAGATGCACTCCTAAATTTTTAATTTCTGAATGTCCCTTATGCACCAGCTACCTGCGATGTCACAATAAAACTTAAAATAGCAACAACAACAAAAAGAAAGTTTCCTATGGAGAATAAAAGATGCTTGTTTTGTTTACCTTCTTTTATTGTTAAGTGTGCTGTAATACCATTAAATAATACGTCACGCATCAGGAAAAGCTAAGCAGTAAATACACAATTGAGCGTGGCAAGAGGGGGAAATAAAAGCTCCTTCAGCTTAAATGATTTTACGTTTTAGATGAAGCAACAAATGTTCCCTTGAAACTTTAAGATTTTGTTCAGTTACAAAAAAAATTAACCAACTCATTAAGAAAAATGAAATAAAAATGTTAAAAATTGCTGTAGGCTATTCATGGCATTAATGTTGCTTGTGTTTTTATCCCTGGTTACATTATTTTCTGCACACATTCACATTTTTTCTGATTTACTCCACTAGCAAGTATCACAAAGGTTTTTCATAGAAATATATTGTGTGGATTTATTCTTATTTTCATTCAATACAATTCATTACCCGCAATACAATATAACTGTAAAGGCTACAGAGCCACAGGAAGGAGAGTTATTCAGTATTTATGACACGTAACTAAAACTGAGGTCCTGTTGGCAGCTAATTTTGAGTTTAAAGAGTCAATTCAGAAGCCAAAATAAAAATAAATCATAAAAATACATAGCAGAATATGACAAAATACATATGATGGTATGGCCTATGACTTATTACTGTAAGGAAACTTAGATAGACTATAACAAAGTTTTAAAGCAAGCGATACAATTCAGTTTGTATCTGAATGGACCAGAGAATGAACTAATGTCGCTATAAACGTAGGTCCTATGCAGGAATCAAGAGCAGGAATCATCTGTGAACATTTTTCCTCCATGCTCCCGAGATAGGAGTTGACCTGCGATAAGAAGAAAAAAAAAAAGCACACAATCAGGCCATTGTTTTGATTAGGAAGGAAGACACAGATGGGATTAAAGGATGAAGAATCTGAAGCTAATCTATTTAACATCAGATAGGACATTTTTAAAAAGCTACATGTAATCACTGTACATGTGAGATTTTCCACACAAACAAGCCCTTTTACTTAACAATTCATAACTGTACTGTTGATAAGGAGCAATAAAGAGACTGAATGTTCTGATAAATTTTTATGTGTGCGACAAACTGAATCTTAAAGGATTTCTTGCACTGTCAGAGCAGCTGGATGCAGCTCCTCCCAAAATCTCACATTTGCCCATAAACCAGTCACGCATGATCAGGCTGCTTATTTGAATCAATGTTAACTACTTACCCTGAACATTTGAGTGGAATTAAAGTTGAGTGCAGAAGTTTCAGGCTTCCAAACCGAGCAGCTCCACATCAAAGGTGAGAGTGGCATTTGGTGGGATAATCCCTGGGTGACCTTTGCTGCCATAGGCATAGTCTGGTGAGCATATAAGCTTTGCCCGCTGGCCTACGCTCATCTGGGAAGGAGATTGATACGGTTCAGTCACCACTTCTGAAACTGAATTCAGTTTAACATTTTAATCTGAGCCCAATGCGTTCCTAATTTCTAATTTTGCTTTGGAAGATGATGAGAAAACTTTTTCTGGGGTAATTTTCGTTGAGCTCAGACCCAGAGAAGGAGACAAAGCTTCCTGTCCGTTTGTTGTTCCACTACATAAATCATCGACTCAGTTTTCATTTTTAATACTGTTTACTATAAACAATGCAACCCAAACTGTTTCAAAATTTATATTAATTCATGAAAAGCTCAATTAATTGTCCATGCAGATTTTCAGTGAATGTTGAAACTTTCCATCTTTCTTCTAAACGTCTCAGCCTCTCTTGACATGCTTTTCATGCTAATGGCAATTTTCGATTTTATGGTATAGCTCAACTCTCCCCTCCTTTACTTTCTACAACAGGCCTACAGCATATAGTTTGAAGAAGCAGGATCCACTGTGGCAACACAAAACCAGCATAGAAAACTTCTGCATGTGTGTAGTGTTCAGTGTGCAAACACTTTTAGTACAAAAGCTTTGACCTTTTTTCCCCTCCTGACAGAAGTGAACAACTGTATAATACAGAGTTTTACCTGCTCAACGGGGAATAAAAGAGCCACCAACCACATTGACATTTCATAAAAGGTACTACAAAATTCATAATTCATATACAAGGCCATGCAATCTGTGTCCAGTCCACAAATGGGCAAACTGCTGTGTAGCTTCGAATCACACGAACAGATGTGTAAACTGTACGCAATTGTGAACTTATCGATTGTCAGTAAGGTCTCCACTTCGCTGCTTCTGACTCAGAGTGCTCAAAACCTTGGCTGAGATGACACCAAGAGGAAGGTATCAGGTATGTTTAACACCTTTATTTTAAGCATCTGGAGTCTCTGTCATTTCACCACGATCAGGCTAAAACTATAGTAGTGAAATACAAAAGTCTTACATTAAAATAAGACTCTTGTGTTGCCAAGAAGGATGTGATAGAGGATAAATTATCCTAAACTACTCTGAAAAGTGTCTTTCTTAGCCAAAACATGCAGCACAGTTCAACAGTATCATTCTTACATATTCTACAACTTACAAGAGAAGAATATAATGCACTTTAAGTGTAATAAAAATAATGACAGCAACATCTAAATATATATATATATGATTCAAGGACAGCGTCCTCGAAAGAGAGAGAGATCTTCCCCACCTGAGCGACTCCTTCCTCCCAGCCACGGATAACCTCCTGGTGTCCAATCTTGAATTTGAACGGCTTCCCTCGGGTCCTCGAAGAGTCAAACACTTTCCCATCTGCAAGTGTTCCTAAAACACAAAACACATGTCATAAAGATGACCTAGTTTGTGCCTTATAGATGTAAAGCTTTACAATTAGCTAGTTATGAAGATACACTGTCTAAAAACAATCACGAAGAGCTAGCATTAGCAGGCTAGCATCATGAGCCCGATTATCTTACATTAAGTGGCTGACAGCAGCTGCGATACTGTTAGCTCAACTTTTTCCCTGTCCCATGAAGATGATTAAAGTCCACCCAACTAACCGAGTACCCGACTGAAGGGAGCGAAGAAACGCGAGACCGGTTTTAGCACCATCTTAGCTGATGTTAGCCGAGAGACACAGCGAGCAATTGGTTATGCAGGGTATCGGTGATAGCTGCAATGCTAAGCCAAGAGAGCAAGCTACGGACAACCAGTTTTGTTAGATGCAACAAACTATTTAGAATATGTCACACGTTTCCTGCAACGAACTGCCTTTAATGTCCTGTACATACATATATAGTTAATAATCGCCAGAAAAGGAGTAAATATTCTGCGTCTATGGAGTTTCCTTCCTACTCACCGACATAGTGCACCACGACGCGCTGCCCCTTCTTTGGGAATGTCCGTCCTAAAAATACAGAAATAGTGTAAATAAAGCAAGCTTGGTTTAATGCTGAAGTATAGAGTTTTGTGATAAAAGTAGAGACAACATTACTAAGCCATTACTCATTATTCTCACCGTCGCCCGGAGATATTGTCTCAATTTCAACTCCCATTTTCGTTCTAGTATCCTTCCCGTCGATCACCCGACGATGTTCGGAGCGGAAGGAAGAGGAAGCGGCTTGCTGGCGACTGGGTGGTGAGAAATAAAATAAAATAAAATAAGTAATTGATATAATATTATGAATAATGATAAATTATTTCCACCAAAATATATAACTCTAATAGTGCCTAAAATTTTACCCAGGCCTGATTGGGTTAAATCCACAAATAAATAAATAAATATTTTTTTGAAATTTATTTCCAAGTGGTTGCAGGCAAAGAAAAGGAAAATAAATAAATAAAAGAACAACAATACATACAAGAAACAACTATGATTTATTGAAACACGATATGCTTACATATATTTCTTAGGCAATCACAAAAGGATATGTTTTTTTAAAAAGTCATAGATACGTGCTTAAATTTACCTTATACTACTATTTACTGTAGCTACAGACAATTCATTAACACGATTTTGCAATTCATATTTCATGAGGCAGAATCAGTTACACCCATGTCACCTTGGATTGCACATATGATCTGCTGGAGAAAGCGTCAGGATTATTTCCAGGAACTTTTCCAACCAGTTCTTCATCTCCTTTGTGCCTTTTAGGGCCAAGTATCTCTTTATGCCATTGAACATGTGACTTGGACCTTCTGCTTTTTCCAAAAAGGTCATTTGACACATTTGAGCAGGTGGATAACTTGATGGAGGCGTTCTCATAACCGCATGGTGAGAAACCAGGTTTGTGCAATGTGTTAGTCTTTGGGTTAGGATGTGATGCTGATGTCGTGCCAACACCAGACTTCTGTAAGATGATTTGTTGCTCTGTGTGGTCTCTTGGGTCAGGTGATGATGATGATGTTGCTTCTGGGCTAGATGAAAAATGAGAATAAGATTTACAATCGATATTCTTATTTTAGCTAAGTGGCTGGCTAGTTTTATGATAAAATATTTTGCTGAAATTATACTAAAAAACATTTTCTGTGTTCCTATTTCCCTGGAACATACCATTTACCTCAAACTGGAAATGAGTGTATAATTTTAAAAACAGAATCAAACCAAGCTTTTAAAGCCTAATCTTAAAATGGATGTGCAGAAATTATCTCCTAAATCTGAAGTCTTTATTTGGTCCAACGAGATCATTTTAGATCATAAAGAAATGTATACTTTAAACAATCAAAAAGCTATTAGAATGAGGTTAGATGCTTGTTTTGAAGAACACCTGGCCAAGGTGATGAGAAGTACTAAAACTTATACAGAAGTTAATGGAAGGAATTTAGATTCTAGTCTGAAACAAAAAGGTGAGATTTCTAAGCTTTAGGACACTGCTTGGCAATAATGTCTCCAGGAATGTTAATACTGAATGTCACTGTCATCAAATTGAGTTAAAACATATATTTTTAAGGTCAAAAAGTAGAGCTGAATTGCTCTACTTTCTGAAGCTAAAGGGCCTTTTATGCCAGATTAAAAACAGCTGCTGTAACCTTTTATGTCTCAAATTAACCTAACCTTCTTTACTGTTTAGAAAACTTTTTACATTCTACAAATTTATCAACTTTATCTGCTCTGAGTTTTCCAATGCTCCACGTAGTGGAATTCTCTAGTGACAAATATTGTACACAAGCAAAAAAAATCAAATTCACAAAGAAGTTTGTTGAATATGTAAATAAGCAGGTATATTCTTTATCTTGTTTATCTGAACTGTCAAACTGAAGACTGAGGAGAGTCTTAACATATTAGCTCTGTGTATGATTTGCAGCCATGTGCTGAGTATGCCAGTATAGTAAATCTTCCAAAAGTCTGTTGCAAAACCAGGGGAAAAAACATTTAAAATGTCAAATAAAGCCATGGATTGTCAAAAAATCTGTTTCATGCTTTCAAACTGAAACGGTTAGATTTTTATAAACCATCAGGCTGATTCACAATGGAAATATTTGGCTTGACAGAATAGCAAAAAAAACTCGTACTGGAGTTGCTGATCCTGGAGCTCTAAGTGTTGCCTTTCATTTATCGGATAGGTGAAAAAAAACACCATTCCTGTCAGCAGAAGTGTGATGGGAACTGGTGAGAACAGCACAATCAGAGCCGTCACCACTCCATCACCATGCTCACATGCACTTGCCTTGTAGCCCACAACCCTGCAGACAAGCAGTGAACAGAATGAAATACCGAGCGATGCACACATAAATTCATGAACCGCCTGGATGGAGGCCTTACTCACTGCAGTGTCATGGTTGAGAGTCCAGCGGAGAGCCCTCCTGCTAGCTTGCTACAGAAGGCATAGCCAGAGAAAAAAAGAGGCTCCAGGTCTTTACAGGAGGGGTGTTTCACAGCAAAGTCATCCACTACATCTGGGAGCATTGACCTGCAGCAAATCCAGTATCAGATGACAGATTACGTCTGGTTTAATGAAAAGTTCAAGAGAGAAATTATTTTTATTTCCTAATATTCATCTCAGGATCAGGTAAAGCTGATGAATGATTCATAAGCGCCACTTGCAGACTTTATTTCTTGTGCTGAATTGACAGGCTCACCAGGGCAGCAGAAACATGGTTGCTACACTGAACCCCATCAGAATGCACATGCTCATGAAGACTGGGAAGTTCCTGGGATCACAGGCAACTACGATCACTGCTGGGATGAAGAGCTGACAGAGGTTTTACTAGTAAGAGACTTATTCACAATTTGGAAATAAAAAACATTTTTTATAAAAAAAAAAAAAAGATATTTCTCATTTCTCACCAATAGTCCGGTGAAAAGTGTGGCTTTTTTCCCAATTTTCAGGAGGACCATTTGCCAAAAAGGTACTGCAACTGAAGCAGAAACCTGTGGAAAAAATATTAACATCTTGTCAATTTGAAAGAAATATTTAAAATTGTACTCTGACAAATTGCATCAGTAAACATCTAGGTTATTGATGTTTGTAGTTGTTTTTTCTTTTGTAGCATTTTACCAGCAGGACCAGCAGGAGAAGCTGGAACTGGGCTCCCAGCCCAGCTGCATGACTGCAAAACAGTGCAAAGTTACCCAAAGACATCTGAGATCAAACAGACAGGGAAATATCATGAGTTTTAAAATGAAACATTAAACCTCTAATCAACAAATAATCAATAAACTACAACATTTTTTATTCAAAACTTTATATGATTTAATTTTAGTATACTTATTTATTCAAATTTTTATATAAAAATATGTATTCATAATGTAAATATTCTATCACAATATAGCTGTATAATTTCGATGCCCAGTTTATCACCGATGCAAATTTGTCAATTATAATTCCATTTTTTTATTAAATTTACTTATTCTTGAGTGAATGGTAGTGAATCCGGTGATTTTCAAATGTCCAGTGAAGTATTTAATTTAATAAATAAGTGTCTATTGTGAACACAATGCATCAAAGGGTTAGGTTAAGAAACAACATGCATTACAATCATTAGGTTATAAATGTCTCTGTGCTTTAATTTGATAAATATCTCAGGAAAACTAAACTCAAAGTTCACCTGAAAAGCAAGCACACTGAACACAAAGCCAAGCACAAGCCGCTGGTAAGGGACGTGGCACACCAGCATCTTTAGGGAGGTCAGGTAGGATGGTCGTGTTTTCTCTTCGGAGGAGGGAGGAACTGGGGTGGGAAAAAAAAGACTGGAATTACCATCATTTTGCCACTTTACGGTTAAAAAAACCTTCTCTTTTGGGATTTAAGATACAAAAGCATGAAAAATTCAAAACATCATTACTAGGTACTAAAATTGGGTTGACAAAAAAACCTGAGATGAATAACAACACATGGCATATAGCATGTGTCATTATTTATTTAATAAATAAGCCAATATGTAAAAACAAAGTAAACCCATGACTTTAGAAGCAGCTTTAGCAGCGATAGCTTGAAGGAATTGTTTTCAGTATGATGTTATAGTTTTTATTTTATTTTCCCATGACTGTATGTTTTACCTAAAGGTATTTGAAGGCTGCCGTGTCTAACTGACTCACCCTGCTGCTCCCTCACTCCGAAGAAGACAACCAGGCTGCAGAGGAAAAACAAAGCAGCCATGACCAGAGCTGAGGTCAGGAAGGCTTTTTGCTGCGGGCAGAAAAGCAGACATGGTGCTGTAACTAATAAATAAAGCATGTTAAACTCAGAATAGATAAAAACAAAAGTCAAAATGTTAAACTTTTGTTAGCTTGCTTCTCAACTGCACCAAGCTGTTTAATTCTTCAAGTATAAGTTATGGTATTAAAATAAGCAGAAGTGTGGGTTCCAGTTTCTTAGAAATTTTCAGCATTACCTCCGATGACAGCGAAACGGCTCTGAAACTTGCCCCTTGGCAAAAAAGGCATAGAGTACAACCAAAACGTGTTGGGACTCTGGAAAATGTAAATACAAATAGATTGCAATGATTTGCAAATCTCACAAACTCATATTTCATTCCCAAATGAACATAAGTATTTCACTATATCATGGAAAATATGAGCTTATTTTGAATTTGATGGCAGCATCATCTGAACTGGGAATATAACGAGTTTATGTGATTTGCAAATAATAGCATTCTATGTTTACACATCCCAACTTTTTGGGAATTTGGCTTGCATATTATCAAAGAATTAAAAAAAAAGATGAAGAGAAATTTGCTGATTTTTAAAAAGAAGTATTCATCTGCTTAAAATATATAAATAAATAAAATATACAGTAGGCGGTTCAGGTAACATGGCAGTTTTGGCTGTGAAACCCACGTTGTCCTCATATTTTCACAGTTCTTTCAGTAATCCTTTGTAGTTTTGCTATTTTGCATTTCACATGTGATTGTATAAACTGGTTTCTGTCCCCACAGTTTAGGCAAAATGAGTCCAAACGTTCACATAGAACAGATGAATGGACAACAATGCCTACGTCAAGCCAAGAACAGTAAATTACAGGCTGTGCAGAAAGCCAACACAAGCTGCCTGGCTGCATCAGAAACATGAGCCTTATCTGCGTCTCAGCTTTCATTCCTGCTTTCCTGCAGAAGGTACCGTTTCCTGTAGGGAAGCAGGCAGAGGTGCAGATGTGCTCTGAGGTGTTTGATGGACCTGATGCTCACAGGCCTCCTCCTTCTCCGTGTTGTACACAGACACCACTTGTCCCTGAATCACTGAAGCCAGCAGCATCGCCAGCATCTCCACGCTCATTCCTGAAGAGAAAAGAGAAGCTTTTGTTTGGCTTCTGATGGGTCTGAGCGGTGAGGCGGTGAGGCTGCTTAGTCTTACTGTAGGCGATGGTGGAGTCTCTGTCCCTCTGACGTCCCCCCAGGAACATGTTCAGCGACACGTAAGGGACGTTATAGCACTGTTTGCAGAGGACAGAGCGAGTGAGAGGATGTGTGAAACTCAGTAGCCATGGTGACACAGCTTGGAGCAAAATGACAGAAGATACCAAAACATGTAATAGAATTACGTCCACATGGCAACTCCACAAGAGTTTTAGATGATAGATGACAACTTCAGTTAGAAACATGAAAAACCTTTTGCTTCTATCACTCCTCCTTTCTCAAAAGAATTTGTACCGAAAAATGTACTTTAACATGTAAAATACTTTTCTTTTACCCCCATGTGAAAACAGAGGTGGAGCTTCATAAGAACATAGTCCGATGTTTCCAAAAAAACACTGACAGCTGTTCAGACGGTAAATAAAACGAATATTACCCTTAAAGGCAAAGTCTTTTGTTCCTTTTAGGTAGGCTACAAAAGCTTGTCACTGGGTGGTGCGCTCGACAAAAAGTAATTATTTATGACTGTATTGCATCAGAATTTAAAAGTTAAATAAATGCCTCCCATCACAGCCCCAAAGGAAGCTCAAGCTTGTTAAACCACCTTCTTTCTGTCTTATGTTCTTTTTGCCAAAACAATCTCCTAATACTGTACCCTAATATTCAGAGGAAATAGTACAAACATGTACCATTTAGGGCCTGAAATCTGTACAAATGGTAACTTTGTTGTCCTATGTTACATGATTGTAAAGAAAGGGACATAAAAGTTCTTCTACTGTATTAAAATGAAATGATTAACACTTTTTACATCTAACACTGTTAACAAAAATGGAGAAATGCAGCAAGAATCTTGGATAGTAACAAATGAGTTTAGTGATGCATTATTTGTTGGCTTTGTGAAACTTTAGTAACTAAATAACAAAAAGCTGCTTTTTTTCCCCCTGAAAATTGTCTGTAGACCTATAAAGTCACACAAAGGGGAACTATACAAGCATGGGTAACAAAATTCAGATACAAGCTCCAATACAGCAATAAAATACACTTCATTCCATGTCTTAGTGTTGCGTTTAACAATACTTATAAGTTTAAACACATAAACAGCAACCAAATGAATTTAAAAAAGGAAGCTTATTAAATTTGACTTGTACATTATCAGGGGTCGAAGTGTCAAAGCAGCATGACGAATGTTCCTGTTCCCACATGATCTAACTGTTTTACAAGTATGTCTTATTTACTCTAACATGTAGGCTACTAATGAGATGGTAAATGTAAGAAAAACAGTTAATGAGCTCATTAGCAGACTGGGAGCTATGGTTGGCCTCAGAAAAAGAGACACCTGCATTCAAGGATGAAGCGCTTCTTAATTTCTCACCAGCCATTAGTTAACAGACAAATTCCACCACAAACCTTTTTACTTTTTAACCCTAAATGTGTTTGTGAAATAACTGATAGATTTACAAAAATGAAACTACATTCAACCACACAAATTCTCACAACTACAGCTTGACACAATACTTAAAACTGCACTTTGGGACTCTTACGCTCATAAGTGTCTCGAAGAGGCAGGCTGCCACCAGGAACCAGAGCACAGAGGCAGCCTCTGGCGTGGAGCATCCCGGCACAAACCACAGCATCACGTAGGACACGACGCAGAACGGGCTGGAAATAAGCAGCCTGTCGGACAAAACGGATGATGGCTGCTTTATAGGCTGCACAGGATGGAGTCAATCATGCAGCTCAAACAACCGACCATGGAGTGAGTTTGCCGATCGGTGTCCAGCTGCTGCGGCTCACCAGAAACCCAACCACGGGGTCGGTCACAGCATCCCAGGCCCGACTCACAAATAAAATCACCGACACGTAGGAGGCCTCCATCTGTGGAGACAAGCTGACGTATGTTCATCTGCAAAGTGTAAACATCATTTTTTTGAGTGAAAAGCAATGGGCGGTTCTAGAGGGGGGTGTCAGGTTGGGCCAGTGCCACACAAACACAAAGCTTGGACCCCCCTGTAGTCGCCCTGCTGAGGGAAAAGCCCAAAGCCTTGATTAATATGGATTTTTTGCAAACACCTGATGTGTCTCAGTTTTCCATTTGGATCTACTGTAACTGAGTGACAGTGTTCCACTGAAACCTAAGGATGTATTTTTGTTTAAAAAGTCTATTTTGCTTCGTTATAATTATATGAAATTGATAAGATGCTGAAACAACTGTCACTTAATTTTGTTGCTGAAATAGATTTTAGCCACAGAATTATGCATGATGTGACTACTTTTCTCAGAGTAGATGAAAAACAGTTGTAATTGAACGATTTCTATTATAATGCCATATTTGTACAATCAATGTTGAATGCCAACATTTACCGTGGAAGGTCATTTTTGTATTATTTTCTTATAAATGTGCTTCTCTAAGAGAGCAGCTGCTTTACCTGCACAACATCCAGGAGGAAAATCTGCAGGGAAATACTTATGGCTGCGGTGGTCATCTGATACGGGACCCCACCAACAGCATAACACACCTTTCTGGACAAAGGAATCCCACTGGATCTCTGCAGAGTCAGGAAAACACGGATTTGGACTCAGTTTGCCAGCTGAGTTGTAACTTCCAGTCATTTTACGCAAACTGAAGCAGAACAATAAAACGCAGCTCTGTTTCCTGCCACGAAAAACCTGTTTCTCTTCTCTCAGTTCATGCTGGAGTATTAAAGCTGTGGATTGTATGTCCAGTATCAAGTCATGTGTAAGGCGAAATTTTTACCAAGAAAATAGGAGCAAAAGTAGGTCAGTTTTTAAAAAAAAGCTGCAATACTGTTTTATCTATTTATTTAAAAAAAGAAAGTAAATGTTTGTCTTTCTTCGTCTACAAAATCTTCAAAATGCATCAAATCTTATAATCCATAAAAGATACTAAAAGGCAGCAAAGGTGTTTAATAATTCTGGCTCCAGATTTACACTATTCCAGTTTTGCGTTTCATTTTCACCATCGTATTTATGTGACATGGCTGCTGTTTTTATCACTACATTAAGAAAACACATTAAAATATTTGCAGAGTGGAAACAAAAGAGGAATCTATTTGTTTCAACTATAATCTCAACAAATCCTCTTGGACAAGAAGACAGAATACACCCATTTCTTACCGTCTGCTGATCATCAGAGCATGACTCATCAGTATGCTTTGAGAAGCAATTTCTTAATGTTTGAAGATGATTTGCTAAATTCTCAAAACAACTCATCGTCTCACGGCAGGAAAATGCCCCAGGCAGCGGCGCAGTGTGGCTTTAATCTCACTTGTCTGAGCCTGGTTGAGCAACTCTTTTGTATTTGAAAGTGAAGTATTGTGATGCAACTCACCTGTGGCTCACCGTTCATCTGTTCTATGAAATTAAAATGATTAAATGGGATGTAAGAAGCAGATTATTAGATTATTATCACTTTCAAAGAATCATAGAACTTCTAAATGTGTTAAACATTCCCACAGATTTCACTTAATAAAGTGATTTTAAGCATTTAGAGGAAAGTGCAGACATGCATGTGCAGCAGGATGAAGCTTCTCTGACCTCTTGTGGAAAACTTGTGAAACTTCCCTCTACCAAATTTTTTTCCCCTCATATTAAGAAAGGGCATGATTATAAAGGTTATGAGCAAAGTTATTAATTTCGTTGATTTGAATTATGAGACAAAGATCACAGTGGTGACATATAAGTTTGAAGTATATAAGCACAGCTACACATTTATCACTTTTTCCACATGCAAAGTTGAATTATCAGGTTTTCAGCCAAGATAAGAAGCTGGTCAGATAGCGACAACTGACTCAGGTGTTCTTTGTTTCATAGACAGGAACAGGTAGCTGCCTGTTAACTAGGAAAGTAATTCAGAAATATAAAGGAACTGTCAGGAAAATCATCCACAGTTGATACTGATACTAAATGTATCCAAACCTGGCAGGTTTATCAGAGAAAATTAAATCTAAAAAAAGAGCCCCAAAATCTCCTAAAGTGATCTTCAGGTAAGTTTTGCTGCATTTGACAACATATGCGACCTGCAAGAGATGGAAATCAGGAGAAACGGCATTCCAGAAAGAATATGTGGAAGATTACAGCTCAACAATGCAGTGAGGGCAAAGATCAGGCTTTTTGGATTAAAATGCTTTGGACAGATCAGTGGGAGACAGAACTGTTGGCTCTGGTAAGATCGGATATGCTGGACTGACTTAATGGTGAAAACGTAGTTTTGCAGCTTCAGGCACTGGGCAGCTTGCCGTCACTGACCTAAATATGAACTTCACAGCATATAAAAAGTTTAAATCAAAGCAGAAGTGGATTTTGACCAAGACTATATTTCTCAATGCTTTAACATCCACTAAGAAGTGAATCAAAGGATTAAAAGGAAAATTATAATTTATGAGACCAAGACAAAGTGTGGACGTTAATATTCAGATGTTGTGAAGGAGGAGTGGTCAAAGTCAGAGTCTCAAAAGGACCACAAGAACTTCTTCTACAATGGAACCAGACAGGATGCTTGCACCAAGTTTAGCTTTAATGTCACTCATTTCCATCCATGCCAGACGGCTGCAACCAGAAAACACGAAGAGCCCACCTCAGACTCATAAAAATGCAAAAAGGACCGAAACAAGAGTTTCATTTACAATTTTATAACTTTGTAAAAGTAAGGAACCAAATGGAAGAGGCAGTAGTTTACGTGGAACATAAATTCCTGAGCCATTCCTCAGTTTAACACAAGAGACACTGTAAGTCCAGGAATTATCCGAGTTCATGTTGAAAAAGAAAAGAAGAGGAAATTTTCGCTGTTGAACCACAGTTTCTACAGATTGGTGCTCTTGGTCGGGTTGTCCTTGGCCTGCCGCAGACCATACAGCCACTTTATCACTCTGGCATTTTTCTCTATGATGGAAACGCTGTAAGGAACTCGATCTGCAGCCTTGCCGGCGTCTTCATCCTCCTCCTCGTCTCCATCGTCTCGGCCGGAGCCTCCGCACTCCGACCCCGGGGCGCTGACGCTGCGAAAGCGAGCGAGGGACACGATGTCGGAGCTGGAGCCCGTCAGCTCCTGCAGATCTGCGGGGTCCAAGCCGCAGAGGTTGAAGAAGCGCTCCAGGTCGGTGCCGGCCCGGGAGCACCGGTCGCTCATGTCAGACTTGGACCGGGTCAAAGACGGACGCTTCCTGGAGCTGGAGGAGGACAAACGTGTGATTGCTGGAGAAGGAGGTTGATTAGCCGGGAGGTTGGGGGGAGGAGGCGCGGCAGGAGCCGGGGTCTGGGCCTGGGGGGAGGATGGGGCATCGGGCTTTGATGGAGCAACGAGTGGTTTCAGAGGAGAGGAGCCTGCTGCTGCTCTGAGGTGGAACAGACGCAGGTTTGAAGCCCCCGGGTGCAGCAGGAACTGGGAATGTAAAGCAACGGGCTGCAGGGGCTGCCGCATGTACTGAGGCGGTCTGCGGGCCGTCCTCACGGGGCGGGCCGGGGGCATGACGTCCACTCTGCGCACTGTCCCTGCAGCCGGAGCCCCGGCGGGACCCGGGGCTTCCACCTTAGCAGGTCCAGGAGTTTTTAATCTGACTTTAGCTGGACTGGACCTGTCGGGACGGGGTGGTGGGCATGGCTTGGGCTTTACCTGCGGTGCACCTGCAGGGGGGCTGCAGGGGGAGCCGGGGGCTTTACTGTCCTCTGATCCTGCAGAAGTCCCGGACTGGGGCCCGTCGGGGACGTCGCTGATGAGGCTGCTCAGATGCTCCAAGTCCAGCTGGACTTCCTCCGGTCTCACTTTTGTCTGTGTGGGGGCTTTTCTAGTGGGGCGCAGGGGCGTGCTGGGGTTGTGCAGAGGCCTCCGCACCTCGGGGGGCCGCCGCACCTCGGGGGCCCTGACTGGCTGCTGTTTGAAAAGAGCCACCTGACTCTTGACATACTTGGCCTTGTCTGCCTCCAGTCTCTCCACGGCGCTCTGCTTTGGCCGGGCTGCTTCTGCTGGCCGTGCCTGGTAAAAACCGGGGCCCTTCGGCCGCAAGCGTGGTGCTGGAACGCTCACAGCCGCCCTCGCTGGCTGCTTCGCCGGCTGTGGGAGCATCCCTACGGGCATTTTGTCTCTCGGTGTTTTCCTCAGTGCTGGCCGACGTAGGGCTGCCGTGTGATCATCTTCAGGCCATTTGGAACAGATGGAACATCAGCCGAACTCAAGCTGCTTGAGGTTTTGACTTTCTGTGGACAACAGACACATCGGTCAGCAGAGCATAAAAGGGACTGTGAAATAAAGACCTTAAAAAGGTGCTCTATTTAGGCCTGTGGCAATAAGCAACAAGTCACAAGGTTAGAAAAAAAATGGACGCAATAAGTTCCCCAATCACAATAAATCTAATTTGTTTTCTCTCTCTCTGTTTAATGGATGACAGACATTTCACTTCTCCGTACCATACCAGAATGTAGCCCGGTATATTTTTGTGCGTCTTTTTTGTTTACAAAGGTACTAACTGACAGGTTTGATGGTTCCTCTAGGAGCCCCGCGTTTATTATTTGAAAGGCATTACAGAGACTTCATTATCTGTCATATTTATTGTTTTGGTTGCACTTGCTTTTTTATTCATTATTAAAGGAACTATACCTGATATTATTTTAATCTTTCTAAGAAAAAGTAAATGGCAGAAATATTTAATATAAATTATTAGAAACTGGGTTAATATTGGTATCTAATCACTTTACTAGAATAAATGTGTTCTCTTGTTCTCTACTTGTTGTAAAGAAAAGAGAGCAAGGGATAAGACAAGAGTCAGCAGTGGGCTGACTTTTACTGATCTGAGAGAGCTCAGAGAAGAGAGAGGCTGTGGTTAGGGGGTGAATCACTGAGAAAATCTGAGAAAGTTCAGCAGTGCTTCTTTTAAAAAAGGGTTAAAAAAATTCACCCCAGAAGACAGACAAAACTCACCCTTTTACAAAGCCCCCCCATAAACCCATTCATTAGCAGCGCCAGCCAATCACCCTCCAGCAGTCGCCTCTAAACTCCAAGTTCATTGGCCGCCGGCACAAGTCGGCTTTGAACAATTACTAGCAGCCATCCATCTTTCTGCAGTCAAACACACAATAAAACTGACACTTCATTTTCAGTCAGAGGAAGGTCTGGGAAAAGAGAGCGGGGCGATGGGGGGGTGCATCAGGACAGCTGTCAACAAGCCATTGTCTGAAGGCAATGCAGAGCAGATCACACACACCAACAGCTGCTGCGGGAACAATGACTCCTCATCTTTAAATAAAGCAGCTAGTTATCAGGGTTTAGTGGAACCTAAAGTCTCTGTGGGGCAAATTAAAGCAGAAGCAAAAAGCTCAACTTATCCCATTTATAAGCCTCTAAGTGTTTAAGGTCAAGCGCTCTTTCTGTGCTCCTGCTCCTAATAAAAACCCAATGTGTGTGTTTAATGTATGCCGCCTGAACAGTCTGCATCTGCCAGTCAAATTCTCCAAATATTTGCCATTCCAGTCTGAGCCGGGCCAAACTCCTGCTGACAGAGATATGAAACTTTCAGTAGCCCCCTTTCTCACCTGAACTACAAGTCTCCAGCCCATCCAAAGCACTGCGATCTCCTTTCACCAAGCAGCATCATGGTATAGAAAAGATAGCAGGCTGGTGGGTCACACATGAAAGAGGAATGTCAGGAGGTGGCTCAGACAAACAAAAATAGAGCCACCAACATAATGTTTCTGAGTCAAGTGCTGGCATGTTGTGCTGAGAGTAAATGGCAACCATGCCGGGAGGCAGGAAGTGAAACGCATAAAGACAAAGGGCAGGTACACAAATGTGCCCTCAGGTTCAGCAGCCTGGAGGCCTACGCGCTAAGTCTTGTCCTGACAAGCCCAAGCCTCCTTTAATTAAGAGTTCATTCAGTCTAAAGAGCTATATTCCTTGTTTTTTTTAATCAGGAAACTCACCTGGAAAGTTTGAGTTCAGCTCCAGCCTCCCTGCTGGACTTCTTTGTCGAAGCAGAGCGAAAACACGACGTTTCTCTCCCGCAGAAATGGGTTTGAAACCTCTTAGCAAGCGCAAGACAAACCTGTTTGACAACTCATGTGTCTCCTGGCCACGCCCCCTCCTGCTGATTGGACCAATCAGGCTGCTGCAAGTAAACAAACTCAGCTCATCACGTCACGCTGATATTTCATGACAGTCGCAGTGGAGGAAGTATTGGATCTGTTATGAAAGCAGAAAGCCCCAAATCTACCAACACTGTTTTCTGAAGCGTGACTCTGAAAATAAAAAATATGTAAAAGAGTATTTAAGGTGCTATTTTGATTATATGGAGCTAATTATTACATATAATGGCAAATATGGCTCCTCTTACCTTTGACAAGGAGCTTATGGCAGTTTGTTTGTTCAGTTTGTTACTTTAAGGGTTATTTTATGTGCAGCCCAACTTAGAGAGGATTAACTGCTGATGTTGATCCAGATCTGACGAGTGCTTGTTTTTAATGTGCCTGGGTGGAGGAATGCAGTCAATGCTCTTGTTTTAATTACGAATTAATTCACTGTTTCCATGACTTTTTCCTCTGCAAAGCCAAAGCCTGGTGGTAAATCCCACCACTGCAGGAATTAACTCCATGTTGACTGAGTACAGGTTAAATAAAGAAAAAGTGCCTTAGATGAACATGTTAGATAAATTTACTCATTTATATATACAACACAACATACAATCAAAGAAACATAAGCACATCTTTCTCTGACCCCAAACAAAAAGAAAACAAAGTACAGTCACCCACACACCATGTGCATAAAACAGATTTCCTTTAAGTCATGTGATCACAGGCTGCAGACTTTACAGTATTTTGTTTGGACTACCAACAGAAATAGACACAAATCACCTTGTGTTAAATTATTAAAACCCATCTTTTGTGACAATTTTATATTAGTAAATGGAAAGAAACACGGATTTCCTGGAATGCTGCCGTATGAAAATCTGTTCTTGATGATCCAAACTGAACATTACCTGTTGTAGGAGCTTAGCTGTAATATTTGCCAGTGAGCACCAGCTGGTTAAAGTGACCTGCATTGTTAGACCACACAGCAGTTAGCACCAGTTAGGTGTTTCTAAAGCAGCACAGGCTAAAATCTTTAAACTGTCCTCTTTGTCACTGTTGATTTGTCACAGAAAGTCATTAGAAGCAGGGTTTTTTTTCTAAAGTGCAAGCTTACAGCAGTTGAGAGACCTACACATTTTCAGTTTGACTATTTTGGCTTTTTATGTTCACACAACCATGTTTGTAGTTTTTTAGTAGAATAACTTAGTGTGTACAGATTTTTCCAGAGTAAAAACTTTCTAAAGAAAGGTGAAGAGTCATGAGATAAGTGTCACAGTTTTTTGTCTTGATCAAAAACTAAAATTCATAACACCTTCCGCAGCTTTGCACTTTGGTGGACTGCAGTCTGTATAAATTAGGTGACGTAAGTCATGTAGTGTAGTAAAAGCCCGTCTTTGTGAAACTGTCCACATCTCATATGTGCCACTGCAGATTTGCATATGTAAACCACTGTAATGTGACGGAGCATTAACATTTCACTGAGGCGTTACGACCAGTCTGAACCAACTCTTACACAGGTCTTCATAACAGTTAATAACCGTCAATCACCTCTAATAGCATGACTCATCATTTTCTACTATTAATACCTCAAAGCAAAACAGCCGATACCAAAAACATGAGGTAATGACTTGTCTGCTTCCCTTTATGTGTCAGGAACTGCAGATGTGTCACAGATGTTGGATCAGAGGCTACGTCAGCCTGATGGACACCAGAGTAATAACGGCTATTACTTGTTCTTTTGCACCATAATTGTAAAGAAAGTAATATGCTTTGTGTTCTTGTTGCCAGTAGTTGCTGGTTAGGATATAGAGCAGTTTTTATCTTCGTCTCTCGTGCTCTGGCCGAGAGCTCTCCTCCGTCTTATGCTGCCTCTCAGTCCGAACTCTCTCTGTATCTCCTTCCCTTCCTCCGCCGATCGGTCGCGGCTCTTCTCGGCCGGCTGCTTCCGAAACTGCGGAGGCAGAGGAATGCGTTCCCCCAGGAAGAAGCCTTCCTCCTCTGAGTCTGAGGATGACGAGCAGGTGGAGCAGCAGTCTTCATGCTTGTATTTTCCCGGCTGGAGGGTCAGTGAGGAGGCGCTGGAGGAGCACCGCCCGTCTCTTTCTTTCTCGCTCCTCCAGTCCAGCGTGTCCAGCTGGGGCCGGTCAGGTCGGGAGCTCTGGGAGCGCCGCTCCGAACCCGGAGTGTGAGCAGCTTCGGATGGGACGCGGCAGCGACCAAATCCTCGCCTCAGATTGCGCTGCTGGTAAGTAGAGCCATCTGATTGGATAAAAGAAATCGTGAGAAACCCAGAATCGAGTCCGATAACGTTCACCATGGGTAAAGCGCCGTCTTACCCAGCAGGTCCATCTGAGGTGGGATGCCTTTCTGCAGACGCAACCTGCTCCCAAAACCCCCCTCATCGTCCTCCTCGTCTTCATCCTGCGGGTTTTCCTCATCCTCTTGCGGCGGCCCGTCCTCAGTCTCATCTTCATCCTCATCCTCTTCCACAGAGTAGCTGCAGCTGATTGGTTCTCTGAAGCTAACTCTGGCCGTGCCGCTGCGAGTCAGCGGCGATGGAGAACCACAGGGTCGGACGTCTGGCTGAGGAAGAGCCAGAGGGGGCGAATCCCGCGGCATCAGGTCACGGGACTTAATGGGCAGAGGGGGAGGCAGGATGGGGGAGTTGCTAGATGAGCGAGGAGGTGAGTCCGATGAAATGAACTGGTTTTTCTGAGGAGGAAAGACTAGAGAGAGAATAATTAGAGAACACAAGTTAGAAGACGTTTCATTTTTAATGTGATGCAACATCAGTACTTTTTATTTCTGCTACCTTGCATGGCTTGATTTGTCTTTTCAACCCAGTTCCTGCATAGTTTATCAGTCGAGGTTCCTCTAGAGTTCCGACCAGTTAGCCCAGTGTTTTCATTTAGCGCTCCTTGGAGCTGGGAACAGTCCCTCGGCAGTAAACTGTAATGTGGAACGTCGCTGGGCCAAGACGGACCCAGGCCGTTTCCCAGATGGATGTGGGGCAGAGGTGAGTAGGAGCCTCTTGGGTGAAGAAGACCACTGGGTGAAGGAACGCCGTTCTGAACTGGAGCAGTGCAGTGGACACCTGAAGAGAAGCAGGTCAATTAAATGCACTCAAATTCATAAAATACAACAGTATGGACTTACTGGGACTCAGGCAGCATCTCAGGTTTTTACTTTTCATGCTCACCACTGGTTTCCCCTGCAGAGTGAAGGCAGTCTTTTGACGGAGTTACAGAGGGGCTGATGCCCTCTAGTGGCTGCAACGGAGAACCGCACTGTAGATGGTGGCGTCTCTCTGCTGTGCCCAGCTGTCGATGATGATGAGGCGATTTGCTCTGCAGCGCCGAGTCGCACGAGTCGGAGTTATTGGGGTCTTCCCCGAGTGAGCAGGACCTGGAGCAGAAGATGAGACCCCCGCGGGGGAGGAAGGGGCGTCCGAGCAGAGGCAGCCGACAGCGGGCGCAGCAGAAACACGACTCCACGGCGTGCCAGTGCTGACACTCATATGTCATCTGGCCCTGGTCGATACCTAAGAGGAAATATTCCTGTGATTATCCGGATCTGTGCCAGCAGCAGACATATTTCTACTTTATCACTGTGTGTAAATATCACTGTGATGCAATTCTACGCTAATTTGTGAATATATGTAAAGGACTTTGAGTTGCCCTGGTCTGAAAGGTGCTTTATACATAAATACATTTTGAATTTGAATATAAATTTGAATTAAAACATGCATAGTATCCTCAGAGGTGGACTCTGAGTAGGACCCAAAGCAACCAAAAGCCTCTTTATAAAGCCCAAACATCTTACTGTAGGAACTGTTTTCTTCTTTTCTATTAGGTATATGTGTTTCTCAAAAAGCATGAAACAGAAATGGAATAAAAATGTTACAGTGATGCAGAGAAGATAAGACTGGAGTTGCTTCAATCACACTTCATAACTCTGCTCACTAGTGCAAAGAAAACCTGTTCAAGACAGTGTTCATCAACTGCATGCATCAATTTTATACACCCCTTTATCACAGGGGGGACTGGAACTTATTCAAGCAGCTACTAGGGCGAGCGGCAGGCCATCACAATGAGACATATAACCATTCCCAGGCACGGGTATGAGTTCAGAGATACCATCCTGTTTCTATCATGTATAGCCTGTCTGCGCTCCGACATCACAAACGTTTAGTTTCTGTCATTATTAACCTAACTGCTCCTTCTCTGATATCATTTTCATCCAGAAAACTGCAGCTCAGGGGGAGTTTTCTCTGCTTCAGACCATTCTCTGTAAACCCAAGAGATGGTTGTGAGTTAAAATCCCAGCAGATCAGCAGTTTCTGACATACTCAACAACCACGTTGCATTAAAATGAACTTAAATCCCCTTTCTGTCTCATTCTGATGCTCAGTTTGATATTCAGCACGTCGTCCTGACCACATCGGAGTGACTTAACACACTGCAAACCAGCAACTGAAAAGGTGACATATGAGGTATCATAAGAATATCTTAACAATAGACAACTATTGTACAAGAATAAACATTTAAGTGTTCTTAAACCACAGCTTTTTCACCGGAGGTCTCTAGAAAAGCTCCTCCAAAAGATTATTTCATCCGACCTTTCAGTGATCACACAACGGGACAGCAATGTTTTATCACAGAATAAGGGTGATGACTCAGAACCGCTTTGCATTGATTTATAATTATGCTTCCCTTGAGGGCAAGCTGGACCAAAGCTATTCCAACAGAACGACAGAAATCATTAAGAGGCTGCTCTGTTATAAAAACAAACTAAAAAGTCAGATTAAGAGTTAGGTGGTAAACTGGTGAAGTGGTTAGCAAAAGCACTACTAGTTTAAACCTTTACCAGGTATTTTCCTAAGTGGGCTCTCTTCTAGAGAAAGATTACGTGTGTTTGGTTAACAGGAAATTCTGACCTCAGGTATAAGTGTTTGTTTATGCCTTTGTGTTACTTGAGAGAAAATATGCTCTACAAGCAGAGAAATGTTCATTAAATCCGGCTTTATAGTATCTTCCTGTATAAAAAAAGAAAAGATCTTCAGTGAAAACGAGTTATCTCAGTACCTATGTGTTCCCCGCAGGTGTCACAGTACTCGGCATACAGGGATTCATAGCAGGAGCAGCAGTATGGTCGACTTTCTCTCATGATGTATCGCTGGCCACCCAGTGCAGCCTCACACTCAAAACAGCAGAAGTGCTTCATGTGCCAGTATCTTCCTTCTGCCTCTGTACATTCATCCGCTAGAATAATCTGGAACAGAGAGTTAAATGGAGAAAGTCAGATATGTTATATCACAGAAAGGTAAAAAAAATCAGTTGTAAAAAGCTACAGAATTGTGACATCTTGGTCTAAGCCAGCTAAGCTCTTTCTGGGTCTAAAGGACTCTTGTCTGTCAGTCCTGGCAGATCCATTAGTAAACTATCTCAACTAATCCCTTTGGTCACAGAGAGAGGTCATTCAAAGCAGAAAGAGACTAACAGGAAAAAAGCACAAATAGTATGCAGCGATTGGGAAAAATGCCAAAATACACCAATGATTAAACTGGGAATATAAATAAAGGCTCATGCAATGAGTCGGTATTTTCTGACTCCCATAATGTTTTACTATCAGAAAGCTGCAGCAAAACTAATGCATGTGAGCTGAAATGAAAACAGCGTGGAGATTTTGTGGACACAGTCACCTCGTCGCAGGCCTGGCAGCGCGGCTTGAGCCTCTCAGCGTGGTGCCGGCCACAGTATATCTGTCTGTCCTGGTAAAAGTAGATCAGGTCGACCAGCAACTCGCTGCAGGACGCGCACTGGAAACACTGGGGGTGCCAGCAGCTGCCGTGTCCTGCCCGACTGGCAAACACAGCTATGTCTCCACCACAGATCTGTCTTCCACACTGGAAAAACACATGTGGATGGGAGGGGGTGTGGTGAGAAGGAAGGAAGTTAGGTAGTATATCTCTTAACAAATGGTGCATGCATTTGGTTGCACAGTAATTTGCCCACACAGCTCTGAGTGTGATCATTAAATCTCCGAGCGCTGTGGCCCCTGAGCTATACCTGTGCTTACATGCACAGAAAATCAACCTCTCCCTGCATGGCTCCGTTTCTCCCGCCTGTGCATCATCGTTAAGAGAAACATTTGCAAACTTTATATAATCGCCTCGTGATGGAATCTGTCGCTTTCTCTACATCGGGAACATAAATTCTTTCCTCACCTGCTGGCAGATGGCTCCGGTCATGGTTACAGGGAAAAGTCTGACCATGCCTCTGCCCAAGTTTTCTCTTTTTCTCTGCTGACTGAACAAGCGCAACTCTTTTTTCTCTTCCTCGTCCAGAGAGTTACAGTACTGGGGCTGCAGGAAATAAAAACACAAAAGCAGCATTAATATCAAATCAAATCAGTTTTATTTATATAGCACTTTAAAACAACCAAAGTTGGAAACAGAGTGCTTTACAGAAAAAGGAAATAAAAAGATAAAAATACACATAAAAACACAATACACAATAAACTGATATACTATATACTAATATAATGCTATATTATTAGCATAAAAAAAAATAATAATGACAGCTCTAGTATGTAATCAAAATATCTGTAAATGATGATTATTTCTGTAAGGAATTAAGGAATTGAGGAATTATTATTCCGGTAATTCAACATAATACATTTTATATACTACAGATGCAAGAGTTTACTTTCAGAGGCCTGACATTTTTGTATTTATATGCATTTTTTATTGATTTTTAAGCAACATTCTAATTTTCTTAGTTTTTTCATTTGAGGTTTTCTGAAGCTGCAAATCCTAATCAGCAACATCTAAACCAATAAAAGCTTAAATATATTCATTTGCAGATTATTTGTCTATAGGTGTACATTTCATTTTTGAAGTTACAGAAATGCAGCACTTATATTTTTCTGAGTAGTACCTGTATACTAATTTGTTTAGAGTCACTGATGTTACCTCACTGTCGTGGGCTGGGAGTTGGTGCAGCAGCTGTTTGATTCTGTATCTCTCCCCTGGACTGTTCACATAAGGCACCCTGTCTTCTGGTAAGCAGCTAAAATACTGGTAAACCTGCAAAAGAAGAAAATTAAAGCAGAAATAAGCGACTAAGGGGGGCAATTTATCCAATAACAGAGCAACTCACTCAGCAGCTGACATAAATCAAAATGTTTGAGTCTGTGTATGAACATGTCCAAGTGAGAGAGAGAATCCTCTGAGCCTGTGTAATACTAATTTATGTCTTAACTCTGCGGCTGCTCTGCACCTTAGTTGTTACCTGTTCGGGCTTGAGCCCAGGTGGGACCCATGCATACTCCTCGGAGGCGCAACCCGAGTCATCGTCGGAGATGGAGTGTCTCTGGAAGTCTGACACCAGCTTCGTCATCATCTTTTCAAGCTGCCCCGGCACCGAACGCACCGCATGCTCCTCTCTTACACACTTACAGTGTATGCAGATCTTTCTGTGAAGGTAAAGAGAGAGAGAGAGAGAGAGCTTCAGCCCCGAGGACTTAAATGTCTGATTTACAACACAAGCGAAAAGTGATCAAATGTCAGGCTTTTTATTTCATAACGTATCTGACTTCTCCAGGTGCATCGAGGACTTTTTCACACTTAATCATAACCAAAGTTGTACATTTTCCTGTACTGTTTGATAGTAGAAATACACAAAAACTTAAAATAAAAAGTAGAAGACGACCGATTTATCGGCATGGCCGAAAATATCTTTGTCGGCCAAACTTGGTGCCAGCGATCGGCCGATAACGTTCACATCCTTTCACTATACATTTAGTTATTTTATGATTTGTTTTGTTACACAGTCTACCACTCACAAAAATTTCTTTAATATGGGGAAATCAAGTGAAACTAGGGGTGTAACTATTAATCGATATATCGATTTTTTATTCCTATGATTCAACAGATCGATATGTGCTTGGCAAAATCGTACTAAAATCGATGTTAACCCATCTGGAATCATTATAAAAGGTATTGAATCGATTCGAATCAATATTGAGAAATACTTTGGATCGAAGCACAGAAGATTTTATTTTTGCACTTTTTTCGTTGAGAAAATAGTTGAAGTAGCAGGTTATTAAAATATTTTTTTTAATTAAATTATCCATGTGGATTTTAATATATATTAAATAAATTACAAAATATTAATATATAATAAGAATGCTGTACTAATCACATAAATTAACACATTTTTTGTAATTTTGGGAATTTGTTTTGTGTGGGCTTGTACTGACAAATATCGGCAGATTAAGTATCTGCTTTTTACTTTTCCATACTATCGGTATTATATCAGCCTTCAAAAAATCCATTATCGGTAAAAAGACTGATCGACCTCTGTGAGTAATAATCTTTTTTAAAATCACATCCACATGTCGCTTCCTGTTACTTTAACCATATAATTTACAAACAAACTGTGGCGGAGACATTACATCAGAAATCATCCGCTGCAGTCAGCCCTAATACAACTGTTGTCACAGCATGATTAGAAATACACAGAAACACACACAAAAAAAGCAATCTTCAGATCGCAGATAAACTCAGATCAATTCCTGGCCTCTTCATGCCCGTATCTCATAGGATCTGCATCAGGACCGGCACGTCGCTACCGAACAGGCAGGAAATGAGGTCACTGACATAAGCCTGCCTGTCAATCCAGCACAGTTAAGCGAGGGAGGTGAAGATGGGAGCAATAATCTCCCTGTGCCTCATATTACAACTGTCTTGTCCTCAGACTCTGCGTCGCATTCTATCTGGAGGCGGGTGTGGCGGTCTGCGGGACCGGTGGAGTCAGAACAAAGCGCCCTGGGCTGAGAGTGAGCTGTGGGTGTCGCATACTGGACTGGGTGCGACAACATGGCCATACGCAGTATTTACTTCATGTGTACATCTCCTGATTGCATAACGGCTTGCCAGCTGGTACTTTTGGCTCAAGTTCATAAGGCATAAAGCTGCTTTATTCCAGCACCCAACCCCCCATACAGCCAAAAAGCTTGCTTCGCTGTCACACAGACAACCCCTGGTAAATTACAGAGCTCCGCTCTTCTAATAAATCTTTAAAATGTTACTGACCACTGCTAATAACTGGATACCAGTGTGAATGCACTCCTTTCTTTTTGCACATCCTCAGTTGATTGTTGACAAAACAAAGCTAAGAGATGCCATTACGGGATTCCAGCGGCTTTGTGAGGTACGCGCTGCTACGTTTTCCGCAGGAATGTCCATAATTGCCGAGCAGGTAGATCCAATGTAAATAGTGAGAAACACAGCAAGCCGGTTTTAGTCGTGTTTAAGTCGTGTTGGCACAAATCTGTACCCAGCTGTATTTGTCTGCATGAGCCTGTGTTAACAAAAGAGGAGGTGAGAACACAAGACCCGCATATGCGGGTATAAAGACACAGTCAGAGACCTGGCATGATGTGACAGATGGCAGATACCCATCTCACCAGCAGCCTCCACGTACACAAAATGAAAGCAAATGTGACAAAAATGCAAATCAGCTACTGCATGAGGGAAACCATTACTGTGGAGTTAACATAAATTGACGTGATTCTACTTCTGCTCAGCTGGTTGTTTCATCATAACTGCAAGAAGCAAACACGCTGTGATGAGCCTCATCGTGTTAAACTGTCCCGAGTCGACAGCCTGTGATGTAACACGGCTCGTCCATCTTCACTCTGAACGTGAACCACGCTCATTTTTAATTTGGCAAAAATGAATTAGAAGCTCCAAACGAGTATATGAAGTCTGCTTCCGCTGCCCAAGTAGAAATTTGTGGCCTGGGAGCCAGACAAATATTTAATTTGAGAGCTGATGTTTGTGTTGCTCTGGCAGAACGCACCCGACCCCCCCTGTCATTTAACAGTGTCTTCCCAAACACACCAATCACAACCGTTCATCAAACCCGAGACGGGTTTGGAACAGAAAGACCGTACGGAGGAGTCTCATGGAGAGATGCCACTCAGGGAAAGTTGTTTTTTATCCAGTTGTGCTCTGTTTAGTGTTGAAAATGGAAAAACTTTCCAGATTAATACACATTTTTCTGGCAAAGCTAGGACAGGAAATATGCAGGACATGAAAAAATATGCTTGACTGAAACAAACAAAAAACATTTTAAGTTCTCAAAGTTTTGACTAAGGTTTAAATTTAATATTTTTCAAAACACACCACAAACCAATCTGTAAGGCAAGATAGTGAAGCTTTTCTTGAGGAAACTGTGACGAACATTTTTCGCCCCCCTGTCTAAAAAACAAGTAAAATATAAATAAACAAGAAGGAACTTTCAGATGCAGACTTTATCTAAACAAGTCGACTGTGTCTGACTTTAAACAACAGCAGGAAGTACAGTAGTATGTAGTTCCCAAATACAGCGTTTCTAAGAAAAACAG
Organism: Craterocephalus amniculus; assembly: GCA_036024015.1. Classification (NCBI taxonomy): domain Eukaryota; kingdom Metazoa; phylum Chordata; class Actinopteri; order Atheriniformes; family Atherinidae; genus Craterocephalus; species Craterocephalus amniculus. The sequence goes on from JAVQJG010099121.1 coordinate 28,597, forward strand.
AAAGTAATACTAAAGTACTAGATCCACCACCAACCATGTGAATTGCTGCTTTGGACAGTCATCCACAATCTGCCTCCGAATTTGTTTGGATGGACCCAAACATTGTTACTGACGCTGCTGGAGCAGCACCGCTGTTATTACTTTATCATCGAGATAAACTAAATATAACCAAACATGCTAACTGAGATAAGACTGTTGTTTTAAACTGCTGGATTCAATAGAAACATCTGAATAAAAACAAGAAAAAAATAAATAATACTACACAAATCTGAAGTAAACTCAAATGATATCAAACAGCCCAAATCCTTTTCAGTAATGATATTAAAACTTGTTGTAGCTGCATCCCATGGATTACTGACCCAAACTAACCCAAATCTAGAGGTAATACATCAGCGAGCGCATCTCTGAATAGCATGGAAAGTTCAGACGGATACTTTTTTATGTACAAAACAAATGTAGCAATAACATCTATAGAGCCTCCCTTAGTCTAACTTCCTTTTAAAACCTAATGTTTCCATTTCTAACCCTCACAGTCAGCATGAAAACAGGGTTTCTTCTTTACCTTCTGTAATGATCATGATATGTTAACCCTGGTTACCCTGGTCGTCCCATCCAGACCTGCGCTCTTCTGAAACAGTAAAGATCTGCATCCAATAGGTTTCTCCAAGTGAGCCCTCCTTCCCATGTGATCATTTCTCTGTCTGAGCAGCCCTTTTCAATGTCCCCGCCAGCTTCCGCTCCCACCCTCCTCCGTCCTGCACGGGGGCGCAAACAAAAGACTTCATGGCAGCGAACACAACCCTACACAACCCAAAATACACACAGATCTCTGAGTGCTCAGAAACTTACACTAAAATGAGCTCAAGTTCACACATTTACTCCCCCTGCACTGGATATTAAATTATTACTTTATTAGTCACAGAAGGGAAATTATAAATCTTGAGGATAAGAAGGAGTCGTGGTGACAATCACCAGGCGTGCACACATGCTGTGGACCCTCCGGTGGCCAAACTGCACTGATTCATAACAGATGGGCGATTGTTGCTTTGACGCCATCACTGATATGAATAAGAGGAGCAGATTTTGGGCCTGTGAGCAATGCTTTGCTGTCATATTTGTCACACTGTGATCAAAATGGCCAAACATCACAACAAAGTGTCCCTGGAGAAATATAACTATAATCTCTGTAAAGTCACGAGTCACGACAGATCTCTGACAAACGTTTAAAAATCTCTGCTTTTCTTTGACTTGCATCTTTAATTTAGGAGTATTGGCCTTTTTTTTAATTTTTTATCACGGTCTTTTCCATTTTAATTGTAAAACAAATCATCAAGAGGATAACTGCCAGATTACTTAATAATTAAAGTAATTTAGCAGCAGGCAGCCATATGATAACCCTGCCCTCTGCATCATAATCCATAACTGAAGCTAACTACAGGAGGAGGGCAGAGTGAGCCGTCAGATCTGAGTCCAACAAACAGATGGGCCTCGTCCCATAACTCTGTGCCACTAATAAGTGGCAGAGTAATTGCCACATGGCTTCCCAGACTAATAGCTGTGGTGACTTTGAACACTTTTGAGGCTTGAGGGGGACCTGTGGGTCAGAAGTAACTCAATTCACTTGCTGCTGGGCAGCGGAAGCACCATCTGCCTCCTGCCCCGGTTTAAGCTCTGTCTGGAAAACCCCCGGATGAAGATGGATCACTTCCCTCTCACTGAGCATCACCAGCTGAGCCCGTGGTTGCAAGGGCGATCTCCTCCTTCGGCCAAGGTGTGAGGCTCAATGGGAAATTATAAAGGATGCAATTAGAATCAGACTCTGGGGTCTTAAACACTGACCCCTATAAATCTCAATCATTCAATCACTTTCATGTCCCTCGTTTGCCTGGATTGGTTTAGAGACTTGAAACGTCTAAAGAAGACGCATCTTTGTCGTCTTGTCTAAAGTCATTTCTAATCTGTCTGGCAGAATGCAAACAAAAAAGCGCATTACTGTATGTTAATCCTGCTGAGATTAAACATACTGTAAACAGATCAATGAGCGGGTGGAGGTAAAGCCCAGCACACATCAGAGATTACATCATAACTTATAAGCTTTTGTGTTGACTCGAAACAAGGAAAAATGACTGGGAAAAAAGTGCATGAGAAGATGGTTACACAACATGTTCATGTGTTTTTTGTTTTATTCATTCCATTACACACCCGGCTCCAGTAATGCATCTGGGATGTAAACAGAGCTTTATGGGAAAGAATAAACCATCTTCATATCTCTAAATATTTTTAGATATTTATCATTTTTACGTGAAGTAGCGGGTAAAGTGTAATTAATAGCCTGAATCACAGAGCAAGAAGCAACTTTCGCTTGTTTTATGTTTAGAAAATGTTTCTATTTAATACATTTAAACTGAATAAAACAAAAGTCTCAGAAGAGGAAATGCAGTAAAAAAGAAAGAGATAGAGAGAGAGCCAGGGGTATAGAGGCAGGGTAAACTTTCACATCCTAATCTTATTAACAGGATTGACAGGATTGGGCTGAAGAGGGGAGCCAACCAGCTGGATTTACATCGAAGGACTGAAGGAAAGAGGAACAGAAAAGGGACCTCAGGGGAAACAAATCAGACCGGATTCATATATGAAGATGTTTAATAGCTGGTGTCCAACAATTTTGTCTAAAAAGTAGGACTGGAACGATATGCTTTCCTCCGGATTTGATTGCTTTATGATTTTTTGGGTGCCGATTCAGTTTAAATTGTGATTCTCATGATTCTTCAATATTGCAGATTTTTGTGGAAAAAAGAAAAATATTACAAAAAATCTTATTGCTATATTTATTTGTTACTATCAACTGGAAAAAAACAGTACTCAGACCCACATTCTGCTACTATAATGCCTGACGAGAAGAATGTAAGTAAAAATAATTATAAAAATGAAATAAAATAAAAAATTATGAAAACATTTTTTGCATTTATTTAAAAAAAAATTTTTAACAAAGAAATATCAATTTTAAAATTGTGAAAAAAAGAAATCCTGATATTTCTACTTAACTTAAAAAAAAAATAGATTTTAGAAATGTGAAATAAAAAAACCCGATGTTTAATTTTTTTGATTTTCCCACCCCTACCAAAAAGCATGAACTTAAATGTTATTTCACTAATAACTAACTGTAAACTCATACTGTAGTTGCCCGTGAACATTCATCAGGATTCAGGCCAGATCTTGTGAATGAGACGGCCATTTAGTGCATTTGCCCAAAAACAGCAAATGCTCATCCTAAAAGGCATCCTGGTGAGAAGATGCAGATATAATCCCATTTCTATGATAAATGATAAATACTACGCTGGCTGACGAAGATGGAACCGCTTCATTGCTGCTGGCACACGTGGCAGGATGACTCCTGGTAATCCTGCTGGCTGCTGTGCTTGGTTTCCACATGTAGATAATGTTTACTAAAACAAACTGCAGCAGCTGTTGTTGTTGTGGATGTCAAGGCTTAATGGCATTCACGTATAACCCTAATTCTTTATGACAACAGAGTCAGATGGGATGATCTGCTCTGTGAATCATCGCCATGCGCAAAGGGTCACGCGTTGTTGTCCACCAACGTATATCTGTTCCCATCATGTACACATTTCACAACTAAGCCGATTTCTATCTGTAGAAATGTTGGCGTCCTTATTATGAGAGACAAACTTGTTATTATAGAAATCACAAAAAATGCTGCTTATTGTTCATTTGTTACATGCAATGACAGAAGCCAAGATACCTAAGTCGTTGTTTTTTAAGTAATAATGGTTTCTAAGATTTCTTATCAGTAGTTGTATAAGATGCAGAGAGCAGCAGGAGAATCTGCGGCTCCAACTGAAGGTGAACATGCTGCATGAAACAAACATTTCCTGCACAGCTCCCAGGCAGCGCTGACTTTGTTAAGGAGCCCTTGGGTTTGTACCTCCAGCCATGGACACGGAAGCCGGGGCACCGGTCTCCACAGCGCATGCAGGGCTGACCTCTGTCTGGGTCTTCTTCTTCCTGCTGAAAACACAACATGAAGTCACTTCGGCTCACAGCATTTCCTGATTGAAGCACTGTTTGTATCTTTTGGCAAGTGACACTATGGTTTGAACAAAGGTTAATACACGCGTGATCTTTTTTTTTGTAGACGAGGTCAAAGAAATAACATCAGGAGGTGTAGTGTGGGAAACTACAGACTACTTAATGTAACTTGTGAAGTAGGCTGATAAATATCCCTTCATTAAACTAAAAGGAATTATAAGCCGGTAAAGCTGGAGTAGATTAATTTCATTCACACAGCAGCTTGTTAAATCACAGAATTTCTGATTAATAGGAATAGTTTTTATAGGAATTTTTAACTTTGCACGATCACAAATAAAAGCAGCAAAGACAGAGAGCCACATCTTGCAGCTTTACTGACTTAATTTGCCCCGGAGTTCACCCGTTTCTATGATAGAAGTTCAGCCACAAAGCCACGCTGAGCCTTCTGCGGTAATACAAGCAAAAATTTCAGCAGGCTTTTTGTCAAAAGTGCTGAGCGGTGCATTGGACTTCGCCATGGGCAACTCTGCAGCTTAGCACTAAAATAACCAACTTCACATCGCACATCTGCTCCTGCAGCCCTGCATGATGTGTGCATGGGAACCACACAGTGCACAAGCAGGCTTCTTTATAGAGATGAGAGGAAGGAAGCGGACACAGGATGAGAGCTGCACCCTTTCCCTCTCCATGTAGTCGCTCAGGCTCTACTTTCTTTTCCTCAGATGCCTTAACTCTACTGTTATTCTATCAGTGCTAGCTGTGGGAACACATTCAGCAAACTACAACCACACAGTTGTTTCCATTCGGTGGGGGACTATATTTATCTGCATATCAGTCCAATGAATGGACTCTAAACAAAGCTTACTTGGTACATAATTGTTAACATGGTGGCGAGGCGTAAAGCTGACTTTTAAATGCATGAACAAATTGTGCATGAACCTGCACAACTTTAACGAGCAAAGCAATAAAATCAAGATATGCGATAAAGCAGGATGCCTGTGCATACCTGTTCATACCCCCCCCCCCCCCCACTCTAACCACCAAACCATAAGCATTCAAGTCAAGCCTGTTTCCCCAGAAGACTTTAATATGCGCTCTCCATGACTGCCGCCGTGCATTACTTGGACTTGCAGCACTGTTTACCTGGTAATGTCACTTACATCACAGGCATGAAATCAAGTGTTTTGTTTAACTGAACCGACAAACCACAGGTAGCTTAATTTGTTTTTATTTTCTATATATATATATATAATATATATATTATGTTTGAAGCTATGCAGCCTCCAGTGTGAATAAACTGAGTTATTTGCATTGATTTATAAGGTAAACATAAGTCTAAAATCATGTTTAGATGCTATTTCTAATGCAACAAGTCAGCTCCATGCTGCTTTATTAATCACCTCTCAGCCAGGTATGAATGGTGACAATATGGGTTAAATGAAGTGGACATATGATTTCTGGATGACTGGGCCTTTCACTTGTTAGCTCCGCGGGAACAAGTTCCTAAGTTGTCACATTGACATGGTGCCTGAGCCTGGGAGGCAAACTACCACAAAAAAATGCCAATTCAACACAGGTAGACAACTGTTAATGTCAGGAAAAGAAAATTGCTGCAGGATCAGGAGACGTTTGGACACGGTACCCGGTCTGAACTGATTACAGCCCAGAACCTACAGGGAACAAATGCTTCATGCTTTATTGTCCTCGTCTTTCTTGAGAGACTTTCTGACCTGATTTTAGCGACGCATGACTTTATTACTACATTTCATGAGCACAATTAAGAGCAAACAACTTATCTCGCCTGAACAACTCTGACGGGCAGTAAAGCACTTAAGTGATCTAAAAAAAAGATGTTCTGATGGTTTAACCTCTGTAACTGATGCTGAGAGGTCGTTGCCGCCACATTAAACTGTTTTTTTTCCTCCTGAGTAAATTCTGTTACAACCCATTGCTGTGGGAACATAATAAAACCTTCTAAACTTCTGAAGATTGAAGGTAAGAAGCAGCCTTTTTACTTCTTTCAGAAGTTACAGTAGCAGGCAGACTGTATGATTTTGTGATTTTTGTTTTTGTTTACTAAACTTGGGCTGCAAGCTCGCAGACCTTTTAATCACCTGGTGATGAAAAAGATCTTTATAATCAGCAGCCTCTGCTTCTTTCATATCACACTTATCTCACCTCCCATGTAATTGCTTAGAGTTTGAAATGTGTTTTGTTTGGATACCAGTGCTTGGTGGAGTCTTTCAGCCGAGTTCCTCCCCGTGGTTTTGGTACGCTACGTGCTAAGATCAAATCTTCTTAGCATGGGCAGAAATCTTCTGTTCTGCACGAATCTCATGCTGCTCTTGTGATGTAAGTTAAAGGAATCTTGCACACGTCTTACATTGTTTCTCTATTACAGCATGACAGCCAGCTGTGACTCTGGTTGATGAGATGGAAATCTTCCAAAAACACAATTAGATTTATGGTTAAATCAATCAAGCATGATTCGGGTTGTGACGTTGCACATTTGAGGAATTCTGAGAATTACTTTTAAGAATATAGTTCCCCAATGTAGCCTAATAAGGAACACCAGAACATCCTGGACAGTTTTAAGTCATTTCGCACATCTCTGACATCCTCACAGTTTATCCAGTTAATATTTTAAGTCTAAACTATCAGGAAACAATCTAATCTGCAAACAAACACACAGTAAGAAACGTCAGCTTAGCTTTGGGTCTAGCAGTTGTTACCTTAACCCTTTAAAGTGTCAGCAATGTCTCAGGAACAGTAGTGTGTAAGTAGGGTAAATTGTGATGGATTGTTTACCCTTTACCTGATCTACGTAGGTTTTCCAATAATTTAAATCCCATCCAGACGGTTTACAATCCAGGTGCAAAATGTAGGGTTTTATTTAGACTATATAGTAAATCAATCCAAAATGAATGAGAAAAGAAAGAACATTAATCACATTTTTTGTCTTTATTTTGACCCATAAATTATGATAAAACTACTTTTTTTCAGTGCCAATATGTTTTCTGCTGAAAGCAAAGACTTGAGAGAATGATATGCAGATGAAAAAAGGCTTGATGACTGTTGATCTGACTATAATTTGTACTAAATACTGTGAGTAATATATGCTCTTTTGTTTTTTTGGTTGGCCTTTATGGTACTGTATCTATTAGCTGGTTCAGTCTTGCACAATATAATAATTTTAGCACTCATAAAGGGCTGGGCGATTTTAACCAACAAACAAGCTAACTCGATATTAACGATATTCCCTTATTCCCTTATATATATATATATATATTTTTTTTT
>JAVQJG010099123.1:0-15936 GCA_036024015.1 Craterocephalus amniculus
CTCGGGATCCCCCCGGATGAGTTGGCTGATGTGGCCGTGGAGAGGGAAGTCTGGGCTTCCCTGCTTAGGCTGCTGCCCCCGCGACCCGACCCCGGATAAGCGGAAGAGGACGACGACGAAGAGAAGAAATTGAAAATTGAGATGGAAGGGTGAAAAGAAAGGAGGCAGATTAGTTACTTACAGTCCGTCCTCAATTGTGCTCTCATCATCGTATAAAGTGTTGTCAGAACATTGGTATCGTCTGTAACTTGAATCAACCCGACATTAGATGTAGTTTACCCTGTCAGTTGTCGTAGCCCGAAGGTTTTTTTTGAAGGTGGCTGTATCTTCCGAAGATGGTCCTTTACCTCAGCGACAGACTTGAAGATCAGACTCCGACCGTCATGTGTGATTATCAGGTGTGCCGGGTAGAGCATCCCGTAGCGGACATTCAGGGCTCGAAACTGGGCCTTAACACCATCGAACTGTCACTGGCATTTTCGGGTCTCGGTGGATAAATCCGGGTAGAAGCTGATCCGATGGTTTTCATACTGCACATCTTTCAGTGTCCTGGCTGCTGTTATTATCTTCTCCCGGTCTTTGTAGTTAAGCAGTTTCATAATGATGGTTCTGGGCATCCTGGAGCGGTTTGGGTTCGCCTGGCCGATCTGGTGAGCTCTCTCGAAGACCGGGGCGGAGGTAAGTGTGTCGCCCAACACTTTAGGGAGCCAGTTTTCTAAGAACTTGCACATGTCCGGTCCTTCGGCTTTTTCCGGGAGACCGACTATTCTCAAATTGGATCGTCTTGCTCGATCCTCCTGGTCTTGGATTTTATTCGTTAAAATTTCCACCTTTTCCTCAAGCCGTTTGACTTTTTGTTGAAGGGCTGTTGCTTCTTCCTCTGCCAGTGAAACTCTCTCCGATTCTCCTTGAGTGGGAGGACAGTTCTCCCTTAATGTTATTAATAGCCTCCATTTAGTTAGCCGACTGTTGGACAAAATCCCCTTTTAATGCGCAAATCGCACCTAGTCTGTCACTATTTGTTGGAGTGCTAGCCGCAGCTTCTCCTTGATTAGCATTAGCGTCCTCGCCAGCACGACCAGTGGGCAAGCCCGTTTGTGCCGTCTTGGATGATTGTTGTCCATTTTTTGTATTTTTTGAAGGCATAATACCAGACAGGGTCTCTCCTATACACTTTTACTAAATGTAATCAAGTCTACAGTCAATTTGACCAGTATTTCCCCGTAGATTAGCGAGGAGCCTAATTGGGTGTGACCTATCAGCTGCGTGCCATAACTCGGAAGCCGGTTATGTAAATTATTACTTCAATGGCAAATAATATACTGATTCACGTGAGCTGGAATGCAAAGGAGGACGTAAGGAACGGTCTCTAAAAATTTTGATCTAAGTATATTTAAATTATTATCAAAATCTTCCTAATGATATGTTTATTGATGTTAAATTTGGATGAGAATTTAGATGTAATAATTTAGTTCAATTTAGCTTTAACAGCAGTTGACACCACCTTGTTTAGAGCGCTATGTCGGTCCTTACTGTACTGCTTCCAGATTCTTGATCAAGCCAAGTGGTTTTCTCCTGGTTCGGCAAGTCGAGTTGAACCGTGGCTGGACAGTCTGGTGCTGTCGGCGTTTGTTCGAAGCAGGCCAGGAGCTACTCTGAGGTCGGTAATCCGCCAGCAGAGTTCCAGACAGGAGGTGGCTTTGATGGCGTGGTCCGAATAAGTCCAAAATAGAATTATTTCCAGTATAATTAAAAAGGTTGTCTCAGAGCTTGTAACGCTTGCAAAAGACACAGATAGTAGTACAAATTGCTGCTCCGATGAGTCGTAGAAATCTCTGGAAAAACTTTACTAGGAAACAAAAATAACTCGATAATGCCTTACAAAAATAAGGTTACTTAAGATTATTTAAGGTTCGAACTTAATTAAGATCGTTCGCGCACAAACAAAGAAGAAAAGGCTCTAGTTGAGTTGAGCCACGTGGAGGAAACGAAGAACAAAGGACTGGAAAATAAGAGTTAACTAAGAGCTAAGAGAACTACAAGCTAAGAGAGAGGACGAGAGGTAAGAGTGTAAGAGAGCGTAAGAGTGAGAGAGTAAGTAGGAGCTGGCATGGCTTTTTTGAACAGGCCCGCTTTGCTTGTTCTGACCAATAGCTGGTGGCAATCTGAGATAAGAGTGACGTCCTTATCCCAGGAGGATGGGTTTACTAATCTGACTATAAGGAGAGAAGTTCTTCAGTTTGTCACACAAGGGCGCCATTTCCTCGTTTTAATTCCAGCTTCAATCAAAATATCACTTAACGTTTTACTTTGTTTGATACGTTCTAACGGGTAATCACATCAAATAAACCTTTATGAGGAACCATGCAGAATTCTAGTTGCTGAAAAGGAAACAATTTCACAGTATTAAACTTGCATCTGGAGTAGTTCCTAAAGAGGAAAACTTACATTATTAATTTCAACATTATTATAATGAGATTTCGTAATTTTCATGTGATCACCTTAAAGGTTATAAATCAAGTAAAAATGACAAGTTATGAAATCATATTCATGTAATAAGAATAACATCACCTAGGCTAAGCAAAGAGGTTAAACTTATGCAAAGTTAACAATGAAACGTTGGTCTCACAGATATTTATTGTCCTTTGTCCTTTGTGGCTCTTTGACCACATTCCTGAAAAAGGGAGGGAAAAGAAGAATTTCTTTGTAGTTCAGTTTTCTGTTTAAAAGATAGAAGTCTGTATGCGAGTCATGACAATTGTTTATGGTAAACATCTCTCTCCACAGCTCACAAGCCACCAAATGGCCAGATAACGTGAAGTTATCAGAAGGTGTTGTTATTTTGGTGCTTTCAAGCTTCAAAGCTTGGAGGGAAAGGGTGAAGTGTCGCAGGCCGGCTGTTTTGACGTCCTTTTGAGTTACAGCTCCATGCGGTCTGGTAGAGCAGGGGAAGATGAGAAGTCTTGTTTAATCCAAATTAAAAATGTTTTATTTATCCTATAGTGGTTGAAGCCCATTTCCTCGCACAGTGCTGAAAAAACCCGGTTATTTACAGGTCGGGTTTCAATGTAGTTGACTGCGGCGATGACGTTGGTTATTGCTTCATTCAACTCGGTGTATCACGCACTGTGTCCACTGCGCACTGGGGGAGACGCGCTTAACGCATGCAGCCCTCCTGTTTCCCAGCCACGGCCCGAGCGCCGTCTGTGCAAATCCCCACGCAGTTCTCCCATTTCAGATCAGCCTCTTTAGAGTCAATGATTTTAAATTGTTGTACTGTCAGGAATTTGTTTGCAGCAAAGCAATTCTTCCCTCATCTAATCTCCATCTATGAATCTGACATAAGTTATGAGTAAGCAGTCCTGGCAGTCCTTGTTAATGTCAGTGGCTTCATTCATCCTACTGCGCCCACCCTGCAATGGCACCGCGCCCCCCCACACTTTGGGAACCACTGAGCTAATGAGTACATTATTTCTGTTAGTATCTTTTTCCTCAAAAAATATAATATTCTCAGAGAGTGGAATGCACACTCGTTTTCAAAAGCATCTGAGTCATTGGTTGAAGGCTCTCGTGTATTATTCCCTAATCCCTACAACCAATCAAGTACACTATTGACCATTTGACGTCTTTTGAAATTTGTGTTTTTTTTAATGGGGGGAGCTGCGGGGCACTTTGGCGCAGCTCATCTGTCAAAATAAAAATGTTGCAGCACAGCAGGAAGTCAGGTTTGTTTGGGGAGATATTGACAGAAGATGGCGAAGCGTTCTTAAAAAACAATTCATGCAGATTACTTTGGAGCAGAGTATGTGTTGTGAAGGTTCGGTGACGGAGAGTGTCATGGTTGATCAAAGACATGATCAACATGCTGAAATGTGCGCCAGCGGCAGGCGCACATGAAGACGTATGATGTAAAATGTTAATAAAATTTGTTGCCACTTCAGAAGTAATATATCGCTTCCTCACAGTTCTCACTGGGGCCTCCCGCTGGATAAAACTGGTGATGTTAAAAAACACACAGTAGTGGTCAGACACAGCCAGGTCAACAACAGAGGACACACCCCCGGAAAGGCCATAGGTAATTACGAGGTCGAGGGTGCGTCCCCTGTTATGTGTCGGCAAAGAAATGTGCTGTTTAAGATCCATACTGTCTAAAAGGTTTAAAAACTCTCTTCCATAGGGATCGGAGATGTTATCAATATGTAGATTAAAATCACCAGTTATTAAAATCTTGTGACTTGAATGTATAGATGTTAAAAAGTCTGAAAATTCTTGAATAAAACAGGATGGAGGCTTTGGTGGTTAAAATTGAGCTGTCAGATAGCTGCTACTCCTGAATCACCAGAAGAAGAACAACATCTTGAACAAGTTTTATCAGATGGACCTTTAGGGATAATTAAATGTGGCCATGCAAAGAAATGATCAGGCCATGCTAAACATTTATATACATTTTAAAGATTTCCAGAACATCCCAGAATTATAGCTTGAAACAAAGCATAGTATAGGTTTCACATGCTGTATTTAGAAAACTTTTTAAACTTAGAAAAGTTGTAAACTCTGACAACAGAACAGTTTTTCACTTTGCCTCTGACCACATTAAACGAGCTCTGGTCCAGAGAAGACAGCAGTGTTTCTGTATCATCTTCACGTCTTATTTGCACGATTTTAAACTGCTTTATTTTTAATGGTGAACTCTGCTCACAGGCAGATTTCTGGATGCCTTCCTGAGTCCATGCAGTGGTTTCCAGAAGAGAATCATGCCTAGTTTTAATGCAGCACTGCCCAAAGACCCCAGGATCACCAGTATCCAGTTTGGGCCCTCTGCCTTGTCCTATGCATACAGGGATTCCTCCAGATTCTATAAATGTTCTGATTTTAAAGTCTGTAGATGGTGAAACCTTCAGTCTTCTTAATTTTGCTCTGTAAAAAAGTATTACTAGAAAAGGAACACTTTTCTTGAATTTTTCCACAACTTTTAGACCCCTTGCATGGTAATTTAGTTTACATATGATTTTTCTTTTGTTTTACTTACTCTTGACAGCAATAAAGATTCAAATGTGTTCAAAAACTGTTTTAGACCCATTTTTTCTGATTAGCAACCCTCTGTCCATCTGAAATTTTCTTTTATACCCAATCATCTCACTGGTCACTTATTAATTATGATTTCCTTTCAAATCCTCATCTAGTTGTTTTTCATCTGTGGGACTAACATTTCCACCTGATAATTAGCCCTGTTCAACTTTCTTTTTTAGATATGTTGCTTCCATCATATCCAAAATGAACTGAAGTTCTCCATAAAATGAAAACGTCTTGTTGAAAAATGCCTGTTTCAACATCTGAAATGTTGCTAATGCTTTACTTCAATTAAAAAATATGGGTTTGAGGTTTGCAAAACAATTTATTCTGTTTTTAACTACATTAACTACATTTTAACTACATTCTTGGCTCAATAAATACATTTCACAGCATCCCAACTTTTTTATAATTAGGGTTTTAGTTTGTTCACCAGCATATAAAATAAGAAAAAACTTTAATAAGTATTTTTAAGTCTTTTAAAAAGCTGTTTTAACAAAAGCTGTTTGATCAAGAAGTTAATATCAGAGGTATAAGCTGAAACAAAAAGAACATGTCGGTGCTAAACTCGGTGTAAACTCATCTCCACCCCATTGAGTGGGGTGTCCTGATCAGGTCGTAGTATCCTGGAGGGGGGATCTGAGGGGGGATCTGTGGTTCAGGTGACGGTTGCAGGAGATTTTGTTCAGCAGGGTGTGTCTCTTTCTTTAAGTCTCAGATGATGTGAAGGAGACCTAGTTTCCTTACAAAGAGCATCTGCCCTGGGCGAATGGGGGGCATTTAAACGCAGCAGAGGTCACAACAGAGCTCTCATGGGTACTCTTACGTGAATATGGCTGAAACAAATGAGCGGGTTTTAATATTTTAGTTACGCAACACTCTCAGGTTGAGGTTGATTGAGATCAGGTCTAAAAAAAGATGTTTTAGGAATTTCCAGCATCCTGTTGTTTTAGTGTCTCATAAGTCCTAAATAGACTTTAACTGTGACAGAGTGAGTTTCATAAAAACCTAGAAAGAAATCTATCTTCTGCAATAAAAACATGAAAGAACAACTTTGCAGATATTTTGGAAACCAAGCAAGGATTATCCAACTTCCCTTACATAATTACCATTAAGTATTTCTGGCTTGGTAACCGGATGTGTCAGCGGCCAAGGTGCCAACACGATGAGTTAAATTCAGGGTTTCTTGGTATAAAGTCACAGCAAACCGAAGAAACACCATATACCTTTACCTATTGTTCAAAGTCTGTCAGATGATCGGCCAGCTTGTGTTGCTTTCTCTTCTCAGTGGGCTTCCTGTGAACTCTTTATCTGGAAAGGAGGCCAGTATAAATGGCTGAAAGTCTTGAAGTAAGAGCAGAAACACTGACAGATATAGTAAAGAAGCCGTGGAGCAGCACTCCATACTCTGTACAAGGTGAGAATGATTTTTATAAGCTTAGACCGAAATCTTAACCTAAATCTAATGTTTTTTAACTTCTTACAAGATGAAAGCAATAAATATTTTCACCTGTCAACTCTAAAATCAAGTGGAATTTGACCTTATTCTGTCAACTTCAACATAAATTCACCATAATTTTTTTGTTAAATTTTCAATTTAGTTTTTGTCCATTTTTTCAGCACTTTGAGTCACAAAAACAAAAAATATTTCCATCAGCTAACTTAAAATGAATTAATGAAACAGTCTACTAGGTAATAATTAAATATGATAAATAGTAATTTGACTTTAGTTGCAGCTGCTTCATTTTGGGGATTTATAATAAGTTTTGTAAATGTGCTAATGGGTGCATTTTATTGGTTAGAGACCAGTGACAAGTGACTGTTTCTTCACTGATAATCAATAATTAACAGTTGGATTTATGAGTAATTCAAGGAACCACCACCCGAGTATATAAGCACAATTGTCCTGTGTCATATTAATAAGTCTTAGTTCCCGCTTCAAACTCATTCAACAAGGCCACACAGTTCTACGTTTTCTAATTATAATTATTATAATAATGATGCATAATAAACCATTCTAAAAGATATATATTTTATTTTTTCAATAGTTTTAATGCAGGTGCTGCTTGAGGATCAAATGAGGTTTATTATTACTAAAAATGAACACTGATTAATCATGTCACTTTAGATAGAAGATAATATCAGTGGCAGGGATTATTTTGCACCTGTAGCACCTACAGTAAATTTTTATCCACTGCATTAGTTTATGATCTGACATGTTCAAGTCATTTTGCAAGTATTCTTCACGGTATTTCAGTTTTATCTTGTAAAATTAAGTATTTGTCATTCATGGAATAACTAAATCTGACTTACTGAAGCAGACAGACTTTACAGCACAAGTCACATCCTCCTTTGAAGAAGTTTTTTCAAGAAATATTTTAGTCAAAAGTGCAACAAAGAAGTTTTATGAGGACTTTTTAAGTCTTGTTAATATTTATGTACTGAAACTGTAAATTAAAGACCTTTAAGTAAAAATCTGAGCACTTCTGGAGGAAATCACATGCATTTTCTAATTCCTGCTTATTCTCCAGCAGCTGGAGGACAATGTGGCTGGCTCTACTCACATATCAGCTTGCCACGCTTCTTCGTGTCAATGCTCAAAATGCCTGTTTTGGACATCCCACGTTCAGGAGACCAGGTCCGTGGTGATCTTATGGAATGTAATACTGCAACTCAATGTAATAAACCAGGATTTTTCTGACAAATGGACCTCGCCTACTCTTGGGAGCCAAACCTGGGAGACAAATCCCTTTTGTCTCCCAGGTTTGAACGATTTAATCAGACCTTTGAACACCAGTCTGGTGGAACAGTCATCATGCAGTCATATTGTCAAGGTTATTTATCGGCTCTGATCAGCATTGATGGGAACGATGAGGATCTGTACACAGGCATGCAGTTAAATAAAGTCAGAGCACCGACTACTAGTAATGGAAAGTACTTAATCAGCTTGTTGTGATAGTCTGCCTGTATTTATGATCTATAAAAACAATAGAAACAGATAGAAACAGTAAATAAGGTTTGCTCTCTGTTTGGAAGTTTGGACTGTGAAAAACAGAAAATGAACAAATTAAATTCATAAAAAAAACACCACAATGCTGAATTCAAACTATTTCACAGGTTCTTTGTTTCAATGATTTCAGCAAATTTTATTATAAACATTTTCCATTTTAACAAAATTTCTAAAATTTTTGTTAAAACAATTTGTGATGTAGAAAAAAATGATTCTTAATTCTTAAAAAGATTAATGATGTCTTTTAGTGAATAGAAATTGTATTTTGAAAATATCTTAAGAATAATTAATGATGAAAGATGTTTTTTCCAGTGTAACTTTTTCATGAACAGTTTATTTTACATCTGCATTATTTCTTTTAACAATAAATTATTATTTATGAAATTTTTTTTAATGAGTTGTTATAACATTGAAGCCTGATCCAAAAAAATGGGGAGCACATTCTATTTTTTTTTATTTTAATCTGAAGTCTATTTGGCCCTTTAACAAAATGTTTCAAAATTTAATTAAAATAATTTTTGTGTATTCATTGTTTATTGCAAAAATTACTGTAGTGAAAAAGGTGTCCACCAGGGGCAGGCGACAAGTATCAGATTGTGTTCAACAGGATTTTTACCATAAAGTGATGCTAACTGCATTGATTAAATATGAATAATTTGTCCTTAAATGGTTAAGATGTAAATCTATCTTTTAGATCTCTCATATCACGTAAAATAGTGGTGTTCATCAACTTTAATATGATTTTCCACAAATGAGTTTCATTGTAACTCGTTTGGTCTAAAGGCCCTGCCGATGCACATTCTGATCTCATCTTTCTGTTCAGCTAACTCCGACATCGAAGTCTTCTGTGGAACTCAGACGGTGGAGCTCCAGATCCTCCTGTGTCCCATTTATTTCAATGGATACAACGATTCGCTAGTGGCCCTCAACTCAGAGCACTCCAAAACCCAGTGCCTAGGCAGGGCGGACTGGACGGCGGACCCGCCTGTTGTCAGATTCAACTTCTCCATCACAGACGAAGCCATCGCCGACTGCTCCAGCAAGCTGACTGTATGGGATCCAACTCTAAAACACCACATATGATAACACCCACAACACATTCTCACTAAAATTTATTTTCTCAAAGGTTACGCAGGAGGTTGGAACTGGGCTTTTTTCAGATTTCTCCAGCGTTCAGTACATCAACATCTCAGGCATGATCTGCTCTGAGGACCCAACCTCAGGAACTGTCACCTACCACCAAGAGGTGATGTACCGGTTCTCCTGTCGCTACCCGCTGCAGTACCTGGTCAACAACACTCAGATGAGCGTGTAAGTTCCACAAAATTTGTAAGGATTCAGCCACATCTGTGAAATATTACAATAAATGTGATTTTAAAAGATTTAACCTCCCAGTCAGTGGCTTGAGAAGTGTGTGTTACTTCTGAGTCTAGTTTCAGTGGGACACAAATCTCACCCGAGGCTGTTGTTCCCTCATGTATCGAATGAATGATGACCTGGTTGTTTACAGTGCGGGTTTTTCCCCCTTCCGCCGATTTTCAGCTGCTGACAGAGTCTTCTCTGCCCAACAGGGCTGGGTCCAACCTGGCAATCAGAGACAATAACGGCAGCTTCATCAGCACACTGAGCATGCGACTCTACTCGGTAAGAAAATTGCTTAAACCTTTACTATAAGGGGAAAATTCAGAAAACTGTCCCAGTGATCCATGAGAATTGAGCAATTTGCATGAAACACCACTGAGATCATGTTGGCTGAGTAGTTGCTCAGAGGTAACTATTACAGCCTTCAGCGCATGTGGCAGAATAACAACAGTATCAGGATTCAAAGTATTCAAAACTACAACATAGCATCCACGTGTGGCGGTGCAGGATGATGCAAACTGCTTTGGGTCAAAGAAAAGTTGTTTGTCTGCGATGAGCCCCTCTCTAACAATCACTGGCCACTATCCTGCAGGTCTTTGTCTTCCTGTTCCAGCACACCTCACTGAAATGAATGAATCTTTGTGAAGAAGCTGACAAGAAGCCATTGAAATTATTTGATGTGTATCAGGTGTGCTGGAGCAGGAAAACAACTAAAACCTGCAGGATAGCGGCCCTCGAGGACCAGAGTCTTCCACCTCTAATCCAGTTTTATTTATAAAGCACTTTCAAACAACCATACCGGACCAAAGTGCTTTTCAGGAAGTTAATAAAAGCTACAAATAACAGCCATTAGAGCTGAAACACGGCAGACGTTCCCAAGCAGAACGGTTCAGGACGTTTATGTCCCCACAGATATCAGGTTTTTTAATAATCTCCAGTAAATTCTTTTTATTCATCTAATCAATTACTGATGTATCACTAACACTGGTTTAAAGTACATTTGGGTATGGGTGGATGTGTGAGAATGAGCTATGGGAAACTGAATTTCCCATGGATAAATAGTTTACCCATCTATCCATGAATCAGTGAGAAAAAAAATAAAACAATAAAACAGTCCTACATCACAAAATAAAACATTAAATCAAGTAAAACAATGAAAACAACAGTAAACATCTTACTTGGTGTTAAAATTCAAATGGAAAAGATCGGTTTTCTCCAATCAAAACGCAGTATTATTAAATACTGTATTGAGTATAAATACTGTAATAACTAGTATTGAGCCACCGACACACAGTTTTTCATCCAGGTGGCCAGAGGTTCTTTTAGTATTAGCTATTTCACAAATGTTCCATGAAAATACCAACCAACAACAATGCACCAAGAAAATGTCTTCAAAGCTAAATCTACCAAATAAAACGTAGTTTTTGCACAGCTAGCACAACATGGCCAAGTTAGGAAAATACCAACAGGTAAACAATAAACAATAATGAATCATTAGTTATTTCAACAAGGAAAAAAACAGCATGGCAGCAGGTTGTCTGCCTAGAACTGCTAGCTAGCCTCTCCATGCTAATGCTTAGCTAATGGAGGGTCTATAGGGTAATAATCTGGTCACTGCATCAGATCACTTCCTGCCCAGGTAGCATGAATTTAACATTCTCATTTGCCTTGGCCCGTACTTAAAGGTCCAGCTTGTTGTACATTTTCAGATCAGTAGCAGCCTCAGGCGGGGATGGAGCCTCCTGCTGAGTCTATATCCATTTCTGAATGCTCCATATCTTAGCTTTATCCCTGTTACTCCTACATACAATGAGAAATGATTGTATTACAAATGAGAGGCCATCAAGTGGATCAGCCCACACAAAGACTGCATCAGGATTACGGGGGACTCGTTCTTCACACAGCAAACAACATCCCAGAGAAGCCTAAAGCACACGAGTCATCTTTCATCTGGGTGCAGAAGACTAGCATGACCTTTTTAAAGTTTGCACGACAAGGATCTTCCAACAACAGAGAAGTTGTTTATAGCTCCAAGAGCTATAGTAACCTCTTTTTCATGGATGTTATTATACTATATGATACCATGATCTAGAAAATCCCTAAACAGGGTTTTAAATTAGCTTTTTAAATATTTTATTGATCCAAACATGACCCATTTTTAACTTTTTTATATCTAAATGTGCGTTATTTTGTAATTAACAATAATCATAATCCTTTTTTGTGTTAATGGACCTAAAGGACAATAGCTACTCAACTGCACTGCAGATCCCGACAACAGGCCTGGAGCTAAAGACCAGGGTCTTTGTAGAAGTAAAAGCATCTAACCTCACCACCAGGTACTTTACACTGGTCTCAGTGTTTTTATCAATTAAAAAAGAAGTCAAATTAATATTTTCTATCTTCTTTACTGACAATATCATCTTACAGATATGAATACAATGGAACATACTGCTGTCTTTTATGATATTAGCCAATACCAAAGCTTGTTCTTACAGGTTTAACGTGCTCCTGGACCGATGTTGGGCCACGACGTCTCTCTTCCATGTAAACAGCTCATCTTATGATCTTTTTGTTGGGTAGGTTATTGCAACGTGTGAAATATTTGTTCATCTAGTTTGTATTTTTATGCACATAAAAGAAGAAAAGGGAAGGTTTTATGTGTTGTGTCCATAATGGATCTATAAATTGGGTTCTGGTTAAGGCCAAAATTCACAAGAAGTGTGCAAAACTAAATCCACCCTTATGGTTTCTATAGGAGTTAACAGGATAATGACAGCCAGGTGTTGCTGATTAGTGCACCTGATTAATTAATCCTCATCAGAGTCATTTGCAGCAAAAACCGGCCAGCATGGTACAGGACGGGACACGTCTATTCTTTGCATTTCAAAAGGCAAAGACCGCAAAGGGTGCTAGAATATCTAATTCAACCTATTTTCCTTTTTGGGGACCTTTCCGTTGGAGTTCCAAACTTACTGATATGACAGCTTGACACACTGCAGTCCACATAAAATGGCAATTCGTTTGACCAAAGCACAAACTGCACCATGTTTAAATCTAAGGTGGAGGTTTGTTGTTGGACTTGAGACCAGGGGTCCCTTTTTTTAACTGTGCTTGAATTGCATATACTGTAGGAATGTCTACTGTAGGAGCAATTCCATGCAGTCTGGGATTTATCAACTAGTACTTGTGTGTAGAAAAATGAGTAATTCTTAGCACAAAGTTTTCCATGCATACCAGGGTCTATGAAAGCTATGCATAAATGAAGGCAGAAGCGTTGAACATGGCGAAAATTCTGCTGCTAAAGGAGATTTTAGAAATGACGAAATCATGGGGGGGACTTAATTTCTCACTCACAGCTTTGTAATTTTGTTTGCTTTGTCTCATGGAATAAAAACCTTAAAATTAAATGATGGTGTCCTCTTGTTTTCACAAGACTGTATAAATATTCTCTTTATCGTCCTCTTCAAGGTGTGATCGGGACGGTCAGACAGTCATCCACTCCAATGGAAAGCAGCAGGTGGCCCGCTTCTCCTTTGAGGCTTTCCGCTTTGTCCAAAACTCAGACGCTGTGATTTCCACATATTATGTTCATTGTGCCACCAGGCTGTGTGTGCAGAACATCTGCCCAACGCTGATTCAGGTTTTTATATTTTCCTGCATTACATCCGATAGCCGTAACCAAGACTAAATATCTGTTTTCATGCTATGCAGATGACACACAGTTCTACATCTGTGCTTCATCTGATGATTCAAACAGTTATTAACACTGTTTTCGGGATATCAAGAATGTTTTATTAGATGACAATGTTTTTTGTGATTAAAGATGGTTATTTAACATTACTTCTAATGTTTGTGTCCTCAACAAATCGCTTGCAGAACTGTACCTCCACGAACAACCTGAGAAGGCATCGCAGTACCAACAATGACCAGGGAACAGTCGTAAGCGATACGGCCACCGTCAGCTCAGGCCCCATCACCATTCACCTTGATAACGGTGAGGATGCTACGGCTAGATTCAAAGCTGTCCCATCATTCAGGAGCTTTTTGTTGGTAATGGGTAAACCGTTTTGTGCTTTGTTTTTGTTTTTTAGGATATGTGGTGACATCTGGAGGTGTGTATTCATCTTTTTAAAAAACAAATAAACAAAACTATATTTAAAAACACTTAAGACAAATGTATAATTTGGTTTACTGTATCATGAAATATTATTATATATTATTATTATATTATTTGTTACAGGAAATGATGGTTGTAGAGTTGAAGTATTGATTAAAAACAAAATGAAAGGCCAGAATACGCCCCCTTTGGAACCCCACTTAAATTCATTTACAGAATAAATGTAACAAAACTTATTTACTCAGAAATGTAGGAACACATTGGTTGGTTAAAATAAATCTTTTGAACTTATATAATTTATATTAAAGGTAAAAAAGAATCAATTAATATATAATTTGAGTTTCTCCTGCTGGAAGTTAGGTTTGTAGTTTGAGTATCAACAATATCTATTGCCTTCAGTCCCCTATCGATAATCAAACCTTAACTGCCACACCAAAAGGTAAAAATATTAATTAACCTATGCATAGATTTACTTATTTATGCATTACATTTCACTATGGCCTTTTCTATTCATTAATAGATTTGTTTTTGATTGATTTTATAATTTATTTACACATTTATTCATAATTACACATGTTCATTAAATTATTTACCTATTTTCCATTACATTATCATGTTTCTGTTCTTCCAAGGTGCTAAACAGACCGGCACGAGCGATACATTGGTGGCCGTTGCATTTGCAGCCGGAGTCATTGGAGCCATCTGCCTCTCTCTGGTGGCTTTCATAGTTTACCAGAGGTACAACTCCAGGGCCGCCATCAACAAAAGAATTCTGTACACACAGGAGTGATGGCTATGATAATTCATGAACAAACAGCACTGTGTGAAAACTAGTCCGAAGTCTGTTCAAACCAGCGCATTTTTATGGCATCAGTATGCAGAACAGATGTGACGTTCCCAATGTAATGTTTAAATAGCTTTTCTGAAACTGAACTATATACTATTTGTGATTTCTTTTTTATTTGGGTGTGAACAAAAAAAACTGAAAATGTCCTGTTTCTAAGACTGATTCGGAAAGTTCATTCATGTTACATTTACAGTTTTTCCTACGTTGTGTTAAAGATGAACCACTGTGACAGGGCGCCTACATGCCCAGAATCAGCCACCCTCACAGCTCTCTCTCTCCTATTATGCAAATGCAAATTGCAACATGCAGCCATTATAGTCATGTATGTGAGAATAAAAGCTTTTTGAGCCAAAAGGGGAAAAAAAATTCAGCCGGCTCATGTGAACATAGCTGATGTTGATGCTCCAAGCAGACAAACTAAAAACCATATTAGGTAACAAACATTTCTATCCAGTCCAGGTGATGTGACAGAAACCATCACATCACCTATGCATCAATTCATTAAACGCTCCAACCCTGACACACTTGTTTTGTAACTATTTTAGACTTATAGATATATTGGGTAAATCAAGTATCGGCAGGGATTATTTTTTATGTATAAATAGGGTAATGGTTTTTATAACTCACATGTGGGTGAGGTTTTTCAAAAACTTTTACATCCATTAAACCAAGGCTCAAAACATTTTGTATTTCTTCCCAATAAAGATGTTTGAAAACATTTTTTGGTTTATCAGGACTTTGTCTACAACACAGTTATGCCACTGTAGTTTAACAGCATGTTTGATTGAGAAATCTTGGTTAATTAAGTGCATTTAAATGCAGAAAAATGATTAAAGCGCTTCATTTCTTATTACTTTAGACCAACTATAATGCAGTTATTTTTGCAAGCTGTACTGTCTCAAGTTATTTTACATGTCTGGTTCAATATTACCATACGAGGGCATCATATTCTGAAAATCTAAAATGATTTGATACCAATCAAATAAATGTATGATATCCAAAAGAATTCTTTAAAACCAAGCAATATGGCATATTTAAGATGTAGACGGGTACAACACAGTTGCACAGCTATGCTTGTAAAACATTTAGGTGACTCAATAATTTAACATTAAGCTGGATCTAGTCAGAAGCTTCCATTAATTTAACATTTAAAGCATTTAAAAGCTGATAAATGAAGAAATCAATTTCTAAAACTTGAGTATGTGGTGATATAACTTTGGTTCAGGTAAGTACTTCAGTCTGAAAATACAGAAATTTAATTGCAGAAAAAGTAAGAAATACAACAAAACAAATCTATTTGAAATTTCTTAGAGGCTTTATTGCACAGACAAGTCTCAAAGAGACATAAAAATAAAGTCTGTGTCTAAAAATTACAAAAAGAGATGATTTTAAATTTGATGCTGAAAAGGTTAGGGTGTCAGGATTGGAAATAAAAGAAAATTCACCAAAAAGCTCAGACTTCCCATGCAAGGATGGGTTGTGATTCACCACTTTGTTAGCCTGGCTATCGCGACTATAATGCGAGCATAT